>CAUYUJ010014219.1:162500-175000 GCA_963575745.1 Prorocentrum cordatum
AGCCGCGCACTAAGGACAATAACTTTTTTCCCAACGCGTTGTAACACAAACCAGCGCAACACCCAACAAAACAACAACGAGCAACGAAAAGGAAACACAGAACAGGGGCCAAAACCAAGCAAAACAGCGGCGTGAGCCTTGATAAGAACCCTTCCTCCATGCTTTCTCTTCACAGGTCTCTATAAGAATTTACTTTCACTGCTGGAGATGCCCCGCTGGAGGACAATAGTCTAGGACTCGCCAAACGTGTCAACACACAACTTCTTGCACTTCAACCCCGCCAGAACATCGCCCCTGGGAGGTCAATCGTAGGAGACATAAGTCTGTTGTATACATCTGAAACGACTGTGCGCGGAACTGAGGCGAGAACAACCATTAGGAAAATAAACGCCCTTCATACGTGGAACTCTTGAAACTGTCAAGACAAATGTGTACGGCACTGCGGAAATAATTACATGTTGCAAGCGACCCGCGTTCCACCCGTGAAACGCTTGCAATCTTTGTAACAAAATTTGCACGGAACTGACACGATATCCACATGTGAGAACCCTCCGCTCTAAATGCCCGAAACCCTTGCGAATTTTTAAACCGAAATTGCACGTCGCTGAACCGGAAACCACATTTTGAAAACGACTCGCGCACCATCAGTGAAGCTCGTGCAAACGTTAAAGACGAATGCGCGAGGGGCTACGGCGAAACGCGCATTTTTAACACCGCCTGCACTCCATGCGTGACACTCTGGCAAACGTGCAAGACGAACGTGCGCGGGGCCAAGGCGAGAACCACATTTGAGAACCAACCGCACACCGTCCGTGAAATCTTGCAAACTTTCAAGACGAACATGCGCAACGCTGAAACAATAACCACAATTTTAAAATGACCCGCTTTCAGTACGCGAAGGTCTTGCAAACTTCAAAAGTGAAAATTCGCGACAGAAGCGCGAGGCACACTTTTTGAAAAGAACGCGCCCGCCACCAATAAAACTCTCGCAAACGTTCAAAACGAATGTGGGCGGCGCAACAACGGACATCACATTTGGAAAAAAGACCCGCCATCCATCCGCGACACACTTGCAAACTTTCAACAATAAAGTGCGCGACACTAAGGCGCGAACCACATGTTGAGAAGAAGCAAAAAGAGCCTCCCTCCATCCGTGCAGCTCCTGCAAATTGTTAAGGAGAGCGCGCGCGGGGCTTAGGCGAGAACCACATTTTGAAAACTGCCCGCCCTCCATGATGATTTCTAGTTGTTGTCAATTTCTGCCTGTAAGATCATCATGGTGAGGAAGTTTGAAGCGAAACGCTGGGACAGCCCTACCGACACGTCTCAGGGCGCGACAGGGAGGAGTTATGTATCAGGAAAAGGGATGGAGGAGGAGGGGGGGGGCGGGTGATCAGGAGGAGGAGATGAGGAAAAGGAATAATGAGGAAGGAGGAAGACGAGGACCAACAGCAGCAGCAGGAATTGGAGGAGTGGAAGGAACAGGAGGACCAGGGGAAGGCGGAGGAGGGGAACGAGAGGGGCGATAACAATGAAACAGGACAAGGATCCACAAAAGCGGCCGCGCTGGGGCGAGAGCGCCATTCTCAACGACAGGAACACACCGCTGATCGGACAATGAGGCCCACGCTGCAGCGGAAACGTCATGTTGAAACATCGACAACAATCGGATCGTAAAACACACGCAAGAACAAACCAGCGTTTCGAATCCTGTGTGAAACAGTGCGCGGAGAGGGCCAGATGTATTCCGCACTCAGGGGAGAGGGGAATATAGCACTCGTAATGTGTAACTGTGGAGAGGGACAGACAGGGACGGTAGGGAGGGAGGACAGAGGGCACATGTTGGAGGCGGCCGTGAGGTTTGAACTAGAAGGGGTCCAAGAACATCTACCAAGAGGGGGGGCCGAAGCCAAGCCCGTTCAAAATCGGTCCCCGGACCTCTCCTGAATTCCATCTGCTGCAATTCGTCAGCCCAGATCTGGGGCCCAGAAACGGCCCCCAGGGACGAAACAGGCAGTTATGAAACCTTCCTGAACCCAGAACCTCGAACCTGCCCGTCCTGCCTGCTGGCCAGAACCAGTGCTGGGTGTTACCTCAGAACCCCAGCCGACTCCAAAGAGGGTGGAGGAGCGGAGGGACACGGATACACCGCCGAAAGGTCCCGACAGCGAATCCGCACGTGCCTGGGCATAGTGGGGCTATCTGGCCCCTTTTCTTCGGCGACGAATAGGCGATTGGGGCTCGATGCGTCCCCCCTGTTGAGCAGAAGCCGACCGTCCGGGCATTCCCATAGGCCTACCACGTCATGTTCTTGCAATTTTCTTGGAACATAGACCGATGAACTAAAACAAGACAGTCTCACCCACAACTGTTCTAAGAATACTTCGCGCAGACCACAAAAGGTTCTTAGAGTGTTCTCTGGTGGGCCTAGGGGCAAGCCAGGGCGCTTCGCCAATGCTCGACCCTGAGCCTACAGTGGAGGCCCGTCCACAAGAAACCCAATCCTGAGGCCCCAGGACGTCCATGGATCTTTGCCGTGGGAACGCCACGCTCTCCGTGGCAAAACCACCGAAGCCCGAGAAAGCCAGGGCACCCTGGAGGCGAGCAGGGCGTTCCTTGGCATGGGCCCCCACTCTGCCCCCACTCGCCCTCGGGAGCAACCACGGCGGGAGGAGCAAGACGCGCGAGACAGCCGGCGGCCCTCTTTTCTCCGAGCGGCCCGGCGCCGAGCTGGCGCCGCCGCCGCCATGGGCCCGCGGACGGGGCGTAGCGCCTCGGCTCGGCGTGCCGCGCGCAGCTCCTCCTCGGCCCCGGCCCTGGTCCTCGCCGGGGCGGGGGCAGGAGAGACCCAAACTTCAGGCATGGATGCCGGATGCCTCTCGCCGAAGACCCTCAGCGAGGCATGCGCAAAAACACCAGGGAAACTTCTTTCGATCATTTTCAGCCACCGGGGGGCTCCTACAGGGTCTCGGGACCGTCAAAAACGCCTCAGGATGAAGAGCCGGTCCGGGGGAATGGGTCGGGTCGAGATCATTGGGGGTCGACGTCATGGACAAATCATGACGTCTGGGAGAGCATGCTGCTACGCAGGAAATGAGTGCCCGTGAGAACGGTCAATGATGAAGCTGTGATGCCGCCTTTGATATTGAAACGGCTATGATACCCACTCGTGCCCACCCCATCCCGTGCTCGGGGACTTCGCATCCCCCTGCGATGGTGGGAGGGGAAGACGGGCCGCCACCCCCGGCATTGCACGCACGTTGCCAGGTTCGTGGGGATATGCCCCAACAGTCCCCTATGATGGAAGAAGCCGCGGAGGGTGTGGGGCCGCATGGCTGTCCTCACTGGTCAGGCCTATGATGGTCCTCACTCGCCAAGGGGAGGGGAGAAGGATGCCTCAGACGGGCAGTGAAAGAAACGAGACCCTCCGCCCCAGCCTAGGCACGGGAGAACCCACGAACGAAAGGAGCAGGAGGAGTACCTCGCTCCTGCCCGCCGTTCGAAACCCAGACGCAGCACGGATTCCACGGACGCAACCCCTGCACTCTTACTGCTGCGCCCAGTTGCACTGGCAGTCCCAATCTTGCTGGAAATACGCGTGCGTCGCCACGGTGCTGCAGATCCCGTCGTGCCCGTAGTGCTCGCTTGCGCGAGCTACTCCAGCGTACACAACTAACCTGACTCAAAGAACAATCTGAAACACGGAAGCATATTATGGTCCTTCTGTTGGGTGCGAAGTTCCTATGATGGCCCCTCTGTTTGCCTATGGTAACTGCGCTACACGGCCGGCGATGATGCCGGAACCCCGAAGCACCTCACCGCACGCTCGGTCATCGCACGGTTTCGGGACCGCGGAGGCCCCCATCGCCCAAGGCATCCTCGGAGAACAGCCCCGAGTTCCACAACCGTGCGCTCACCCCGAAGCCGCACCTACTTTCTTGCACGGTATGGTCACCACACCGCTCGGGGGCTCCCCGATCGTCGGGGGTCTCTGAGGGCTGGCGGGTCCGGGGGATGTACAAGGCGCCGAAGCCGCTCCAGGGCGCTCCGAGAGCGCCCTAGAGCGAGATGCGTCTTCCAACAGGCCAACAGGCCTGACTGGCTTGCACTCATTTTCGTCCTCCCCTCGACGTCCAGAGTCGTGACACATATGCAACACCCTGAACAACATCGCGGCAAGAACTCTCGACCAAATCTTGGGGCACGATTCCGTGAAACAGATTGAATCGCCACGGCGCCCGTGTGTCAAGGTCGTCCTGCTCGTTCCCATCCCCACGACTCCGACGACTCGACTCTTTCGATTCGTCAGCCCCTGACGCTCTCACATGGCGGGTTCCAGAAACCCTGACACCCCCCAAACAAAAACCATCCTGGCTGTTTTTGTTGCAGTTGTAGCGCCCATGAACGGCATCCCAATTCCGAAAACTGCGAGACACCTCCGCAACAATGTTGTCGGGTCACCAGAGGTCCTGGGCCCCCACACGTGCCAGAAGGCCTCCCGGGAGTTTCTGGCACACTCGGGGTTGGCCAGGCGGCCCATGAGAGGCCCCAATTCGGAGGGACGTAGAGGAGGGGGCAGAGGTGGGGTCATCTGACAACCGCTGCCCCCAGAAGAAGGACAACTGTGAGCATCCAGTTGGGTAATTACCGCCTTGGTAGACCCCCCTCTCTACGGCCCCTGGGTCTGGGAGGACCGAACACGTCTGGGTCAGTCCTGGAATCGCCGATGCATCGCCGATAGATCGGCGATAGCCCCGCGACAGCGAACTCGCACGTTCTTGGGTGGCGAAGGGGCTGCTCCCAGGCCCCTATCGGCGACCACTGAACGATTGGGGGTCGATGCGTTCCCTCCTGAGCCTGCCCCCCCTCGAACATTGCCCACCTGTCTTCGGGTCATAGCTCGGCTCGCCGGCGGCCGTTCGGGACGACCCAGACACCCCCAGAACGCTCTCGGCAAGGCCGCAGCTGCTGGAGTGCATCCCGAGGTTGGAAGACCGCCAAACACCGACGAAAACATCCAACGGCTTCCAACCCTTGAACCTCGCAGAGGCCTCGATCCTCGATCCCCGTCCGGGACAGGCCGTCCTGGCCCTCGAGCCGAGCCATGTTGGCTCAAGCCATGTGAGCCATGCCTGACGAGGGTGGCCAAGAGCTCCCGAAACGCGTCGCGTACACCAGACGGCGTCTTGAAATGTGCAAGTACTGAAAAGCAGATGTGTTCCCCCCTCAGCCCTCCCCCCCTGAGCTGGCCCCTGGCAGAGGCCTTGCTCCTCGATCCTCGTCCCTGGAAGGCCGTCCTGGCTCCTCGATCTTCGTGGGCGCCGTCGTCGTCGTCGTCGTCGTCGTCGCCGTCGCCGTCGTCGTCACCGCCGCCCACGCCGCCGCCGCCGCTGCCGTCGGCGGCGTCGGCGTCGTCGCCGTCTCGGGAAGGCCCTCCTGGCCCTCGCACGGCCTCACGCGCCCTCGGCGGCACGGGCCTGCGGCGCGAAGGCGCCGCCCGGGGAGCCCGGCGCGGGCAGCTCCGCGCGGGGCGCGGAGGGCTGCGCCGCCGCCGCCTCCCAAGACGAAACCAAGACGAGGCGAACATACGGCGATGACGAATCGAGAATCCTCCTGCTCCTCCTCTTCTTCCTGCTCATCCTTCATCCTTCTTTCATCCTCCTCTTCCTCCTCCTCCTCCTCTTGAGACGATGCCAAGACGAGGCTAAAAGCGGGTGAGGATAAATCCAGGGAGCCGAACCCTATACAACGACGCTTTTTTGCGCTCGTGCACTGAAGCTTGCACAGGAACGCGGATCCTGGTGTATGCGGGATCCTGGTGTACATGTCTCGTTGTTTCCCCGGGAAAATGCGGAGAAAAAGTATACACAACACCACCCCGACGTCGTCCCCGACCCTCAACAAGTCCTGGGATTGAAAAAAGGCCCGCCACTGGTAAGGTATGTGCTCTAGTTTCCGACAATCGAGAATATCTGAGATCCGGCAACACTGGAGAATGTCTCGGGCGCCGCGGCCTTCTCAGAGCGTTCCGGAACGCTCTGAGATCGTTCCAGAACGCTCTGGAACGAAATAATCCTCGTCCTAGTCCCGTCCGACGCCTCCTCCTCAGGGGCGGTGCTGAGCTGGATTCGGCAGGATCATGCCGGAGCAAAACTTTATTCGACCGCGTCTGTGATCTCGGGTCGAGGGTTCTCGGGCCCGCTCCCCTCAGCTGAGATGGGCCACAGAGCTCCACAGCCCCTCCCCAGAGTTCCCGATGGGATGGGGGTGCAGTCGACGACGACGACGGCGACGACGACGGCGACGGCGGCGCAACACCACCCCACACCCACAGAGGGAGGGGGGGGCACTGGCACTCCAAACCACGCCACGCTCACAGGGGGACGATTTAGGTGTAGATTTCAGCGCTGATAGTGTGCAGATGAAGAATCCAGCAGTAACAGCGTGAGAAATTTAGACGAAAAGGTAAGCAGTGAGATCGTGAATGCATATTTGGGGTGCGTGTCTTGAGATACTCATGGGGATTTCAATTGAAACTGAGCAGTGCGAGTCCGTGTGAAGATTCAGGTGAGGATGAGTATGGGGATGTATAGGCCGAACAAAATAGGACGAGTAATCATGTATTCCTTCGAACAAGACCTTCGCTTTCGAGTATCACCCCAACGACGACGCCAAGGCATGGAACACAATAGAACGTTTGAAGTATATAGTGGGTCCGCGATACCTGTGCCTGGCACGCCGCCCAAATTGTTGTTGAGCTCCCTGGATAAAACAAATGTCGAATCGCCCTTTCTTTTTCGATGGGCTTATGACGCCACAGAAATTACCCTCATATCAACCAGGGAACCTCCTAGAGGGGGCCAGAATCGCTCCAAAACGGTCCAAAAGACCCCCCAAAGCGCCCCGAGACGCCCCCACAGGACCCACAGAAAGGATTTCTCGTGCTTCCCCAATTCAGGACCCTCTTTTTTAATCGATGGCCTGCCTCCTGGATGACCCAAAATGCCACCCACAGCTTCAACAAACACACCCCGAAACCCCAACATGGCATCACATGTTCCCAACCGGGCCCTCAGAGACCTCCAGTATGATTCGAAGAGGCTCCTGGAGGACTCTCACTTCAGCATTGTTGGGGCTCGTGCTTCACTGTGCAGGCTAGCGGCATCGGCTGGTGTAGGGATGAATACGATCGGGAGGCCAAGATGCAACGGCAGACAAACGCGGCCTGCGCAACGTATGACCACGCAAGCAACTGGGTCTCCTCTGCGCTCCTGCACCCAGGACAAGACTCGCATCCGCCACAAACATGCATCCACATGCCCACTGCGGGCACAGGGCCCAGACGCCCTGAGCAGAAGCAGGACCAAAACTCCTGTCGCCATCTTCGCGCGTGCTTCCCTTGGCTGGATCGGTCCGCGAGGGTCCCTGGGCCCGACTGCCCAGACGTCGGGGCCTCCCAGCCGACCTTCGGGAAATCGACGCCGCCCGATGTTTACTTACTTATTTAGCAGCTCCAGCCACCTCCTGCGGGTCGCGCTCGAGTGGCGCCCTTACCGCCGCCGCCACGTTCCTCCTTCTGCCTCCTGCTCGTATCTCATTGTCCTCCTCCTCGTCCTCCTTCTCATATCTTATGCCTACTCCTGGTTCTCCTCGTCCAAAGACAGCCAGCTCCTCCTCTTCCTCCTGTTCCTCCGCCACTTCCATCTCGAGGCTTTTGGCTGACCCGCCGCCTCCTCTTGGTCGCACTCCAGTGGCGCAGCGGCCTCTGCCGCCGCCGCCAGGGACTGGCCGCCCGCAGAAGGCTTCGCGACCTCCAGGCGCACTGGCACCCCCTTCCCCTACTTGCTGTTGTTGTTTCCCCCTTGTTTTCCTCCTGGTGCCTCCTGCCTCCTGTCTCCTGCCGCCCGTCTCCTCCGCCTCCTCCTCCTCCTGTTCCTCCACCTCCTCCTCCTCCTCCTCCTCCTCCTCCTCCTGCATATAGGGATCGTTATAACTAGATGTGCAAACATATACATGTATATCGAACTTCCGTTCCATCTGTCAGTACATATATATATATATATACACATTACATACATATGCATATATACATAGATACATATATATATACTAGAACCATCGCGCGCGCTCAGGTTCTAGCAGGCCCCAGGCCTTGACGAATTCACTGCTCCACTGAAGTAGTGGACCACAGTCCACGCATGCCAATCTGCAATCCGAAAGGCCTTCGAGGAAAGTGGTTGTGTAGGGGGGCGGAGGCCGTATGAATCGGGTTCCCAGAAAGGCTTCTGGGAGCATGGGTTTGGGGCGTCTTGGGGAGCCTGTTGGGGCGTGCCGTCGTCGTCGTCGTCGTCGTCGTCGTCGTCGTCGTCGTCGTCGTCGTCTCCGTCGTTTCGTCGCCGTCGTCTATTCAGGAGGGCACTTGGGGCAACTTTGTGCGAAACGATCTGCGGAGGGCCGCGAGAAGGCGATCAGTCATGTTCCTAGTCAACTTCCCAGACAGCTCTCCTGTAGCATGATAGCATGATGGTACTTCGAAGCCTCCGGAGACTCGCGGGCCCATGATGAACCATGACCCGGAAGGCTTTCTGGGGACATGGTTTGTTGGGGTGTGTTGGGGGGTCTCTTGGGCGTTCCCTAGGGGCCCCTTGGGGGCCTCCGGGAACTCTCGGGCACATGATGAACCATGTCCCCGGAAGGTTTTCTGGGGACATGATTTCTTCGGGTGTGCTGGAGGGTCTCTTGGGCTTTCCCTGGGAGCCCCTTGGGGGTCTCTTGGGGCTTCCTGGGGGCCTCTTGGGCGCCTCACGGGGCTTCGTGGGAGCCTCTTGGTGGCCTCCGGGGGCCTACAGGCGGCCTCTAGGGCCAGAGACCTCGAAATATCGGTTGGCGGTCCCCCTCTGGGCCCTCTCTTGGGGAGCTCTTGGGGCACAGTTGGGTTGTCTGGGGAGCCTCCTTGGCCGTCTTGGGGTCCTCTTCGGGGCCTCCTGGCCCGTCTTGGAGCGATCTGAAGGGCCTCCGAGCGAGGCTGTGAGGGAACGCTGGGAAGCGGGGAAAGCGAGAACGCCTAAATCCTTCAAAAACCATACGACAATTAGTGAATCTTGCCTCCCAGGGGCCTCTTGGGGAGCCTCTTGAGTCCGTCCTGGAGCGTGTTCGAGTCCTCGTCGGCCGTCTTGAGGGCAGCTTGGGCGTCTTCGGGGCCTCTTGGGACCGTCTAGGGCCCTCTCGGAGCCTCCATTAGCCTGTCGTGGCCTGCTTCGGGGGTCCCGGGCCGCCTCGGGACCCCTCTGGGCCTTCTGTTGGCGCGCGCTTGGGGCACACTTGGGTTGTCTGGGGAGCATCCTGGGCCGTCTTGGGGCCCTCGTCGGGGCCTCGTGGGCCTTCTTGGAGCGATCTGAAAGGCCTCCGAGGCCGTGAGGGAGCGCTGGAAAGCGGGAAAAGCGAGAACGCCAAAATCCCAAACACTCGGAAAACGAGTGAATCTTGCCTTCCAGGGCACTCTTGGGGAGCCTCTTGAGTCCGTCCTGGAGCGTGCTGGAATCCTCGTCGGCTGTCTTCAGGGCATCTTGGTCGTCTTCGGGGCCTCGTGGGACCGTCTTGAGTCCTCTCAGGACCCCCTTAGCCTGTCGTGGCCTGCTTCGGGGCGGGCTCGGGCCGCCTCGGGAGCTCTGGACCCCCCCCGCAACCCCTGATGGGCATCGATGGGGGGAACAGGCAGCGGCCCGCACTCCCCCCCCGGGCCTACACCGAGATAGAGAATCATGTTCCCGGGAAGCTTTCCGGGAGCATGAATTGCTCGGCTCTCTAAGAGGGGGGCCTCTGGGGGCTTACCGAGGGGCGCCTTTTGGCTTTAAAGGCAAGCCTACTGGAAACATGGTTGGGGCGGTGGGCGGAAGCCCAAGGAATCATGTTCCTGGAAAGCTATCTGGGAAATACGATTTACCGAAAAGTCTTGGGGGCCCGCAGGGGGCTTCCCTGGGGGTCCCTTGGGGGCCTATTGGAGCTTCCGGGGGGCCTCTTGGGAGCCTCACGGGGCTCTTGGGCGCCTCTTGATGGCCTCCTGGGGCGTCCTAGGAGCCTCTCAGGCCAGAGACCTCGAAATGTCGCGCTCTTCGGGCCCTCTTGGGTCGCTCTTGGGGCTCTCTCGGGGTGCTCTCGAGGCCCTCTTGACTTATCTGGGGAGCCTCCTGGGCCGTCTCTGGGCATTCTTGGGAGCCTCTGCGGTCGTCTTGGAGCGATCTGAAGGGCCTCTGGCGCGGTCCAGGACCGTGGGGAGGCGGAACATGGGAGAGCGCAAGGATGCTTCAATAACCATTAGAAAATTAATGATTTTCGGCTTCTGGTGCCCTTTGGAGGGGCCTCTGGAGGCGCTCTTGGAGCGTTTTGGCGGCGTCGTCGGCCGTCCTGAGGCCATCTTCGGCGTGTCTGGGGCCTCTGGGGGCTGTCTTTGGGCGTCCTGGGAACCCGGGCTTCCTGGAACATGATTTCAAACGAAACCGTCTTGGGCCTCCCTGAGGCCGTCTTGGGGGCCTCCTGGGCTGGCTTCGGGGCCTCTTGGGCCGTCTTGGGGGGTTCCGTCAGCCCCACAGGCCGACCCTTTTGGGCCGTCTGGGGCCCTCTTGGGTCTCTCTTGGGCTGTCTTCGGGCTCCTCGGGGGCGTCTGGGGCACTGCGAAGACGAAACAAGGGAGTGTGCTGAATATGTACGTTTTACTACGGGGACGGGCTGATTTTGCCTCTTGAAGGCCCTCTCGGGGCCCCTTCGGCCATCTTGAAGCCATCTCGGGCCCTCTTGGGCCTGGCTGAGGCTGTCCTGGGGCCCTCTGGGGGGCCTGGGAACCCCGAAATCATGTTCCCGGAGAAGCTTCCTGGAACATGATTTCGAACGGGGCCCTCTCGAGCCTCCATGAGGCCGTCTTGGGGGCCTCCTGGGCCGGCTTCGGGGCCTCTTGGGCCGTCTCGAACCCCACAGGCCGACCCTTTTGGGCCGTCTTGGGCCCTCTTGGGTCTCTCTTGGGATGTGTTGGGGCTCCGCGGGGGCGTCTGGGGCACTGTGAAGACGAAGCCAGCGAGTATACTGAAAATGCACGTTTTACAAAGGAAATCGGCCGATGTTTGCCTCTTGAAGGCCCTCTCGGGGCCCTCTTCGGCCATCTTGAAGCCATCTCGGGCCCTCTGGGGCCTCGCTGAGGCTGTCTTGGGGCCCAGTAGGGGGCCCTGGGAGCCCAGAAATCATGTTCCCGGAGAGGCTTTCAGGAACATGATTTCGAACGGGGCACTCTTAAGCCTCCCTGAGGCCGTCTTGGGGGCCTCCTGGGCCGGCTTCGGGGCCTCTTGGGCCGTCTCGGGGGGTTCCGTGAGCCCCACAGGCCGACCCTTTTGGGCCGTCTGGGGCCCTATTGGGTCTCTCTTGGGCTGTCTTGGGGCTCCGCGGGGGCGTCTGGGGCACTGAGAAGACGAAGCCAGCGAGTATGCTGAAAATGTAAATTTTACGAGGGAGATGGGCCGATGTTTGCCTCTTGAAGGCCCTCTCGGGGCCCTCTTCGGCCATCTTGAAGCAATCTCTGGCCCTCTTGGGCCTCGCTGAGGCTGTCCTGGGGCCCTCTAGGGGGCCCTGGGAACCCCGAAATCATGGTCCCGGAGAAACTTCCGGGAACATGATTTCGAACGAGGCCCTCTTAAGCCGTCTCGGGGGGTTCCGTGAGCCCCACAGGACGACCCTTTTGGGCCGTCTTGGGCCCTCTTGGGTCTCTCTTGGGATGTGTTGGAACTCCGCGGGGGCGTCTGGGGCACTGTGAAGGCGAAGCCAGCGAGTATGCTGAACATGTAAATTTTACGAGGGAGATGGGCCGATGTTTGCCTCTTGAAGGCCCTCTTGGGGCCCTCACTGGCCCTCTTGGGGCGCTCTTGGGCGTCTTCGGGGCCTCTTCAAGCTTTCTTGACCTTCTGTACGGCCCGCGTGGCCTGTCGTGGGCAATTTGGAAGCGGCCCGGGGCAGCCCCGGGGGGTCTGTGACCCCCCAAAGGTTCGGGGGGGCGGCCATGGGGGATGACGGCACCGATGTTCCCCCCCCCCCCCCCTGCCTACTCATACATATATATATATATATAGAGATATGTATATACATATACAGATATACATATATATATATATATATATATATATGCACACACATACTGGAACCCTCGCGCGCGTTTCGCGCGCGCTCGCAATCAGGTCGATCCCCATCCACATGGACACTCGGAGTCCAGTCGAGACCCCTTCGGTGATCGAACTGCCTCGGGGCTTTCTGGCAAGCGTCTTAGGGCACCTCTGCCTTTTAAAACATTACACATGAGAAAACCCCAATCAGTGGATGATGTGAAAAATGATACTATGGATATTGAGATCGATTGTGAGATCGCCCCCAAGATACACTAGAGGCCTCAAAGAGGTTTCCCCAGAGAGCTCGAAGAGGCCAAAAAACATGGATTGTCCTTAGGTGTTTGATAGATTGTGGCG
>CAUYUJ010014219.1:180000-187500 GCA_963575745.1 Prorocentrum cordatum
CACCCACGCCCATTCCCGCACACCCCTCACGCGCTTTGTGGCCCCATCGGGAACTCTACCGTAGGCGCCAATGGCTGCGCCCGCATGCGCCTATCGCACCCATTTCGGCACACCCATCACACGCTTCACGGCCCCATAAAAGGGGCTCCACCGACGGCCCCAATGGCTGCGTTCGCATGCGCCCACCGCACCTATTCCGGCACCCCTCTCACGCGTTTCGTGGCCCCATCGGGAACTCCACCGTAGGCCCCAGCGACTGTTTTCGAATGCGCCCACCGGACTAATTTGGCACACCTCTGACACGCTTCGTGGCCCTATAGGGAGCTCCTCCGAATGCGGTGCATACAACGACGGTGCTCACAACTGCATATGGTTGGGTCCTTCGCCAGGCTAATTTTTGAATTGCAAGAACTTCGCGGATTGACGGCGGGTCGTTTTCCAAATATGGTTATTTCCTTGGCGCCACGTAGTTTCGTTTAAACACACATGCGATAGCTTCACGGATGGAAGGCAGGTCGTTTCAAAACGTGGTTCTCGCCTTCGCGCAGCGAGTTTCTTTCAACGCCGATTGCAAACTCTTCGCGGCTTGAGGGCGGGTCGCTTTCAAAACTTTGAATTCGCCTTCACGCCGCGCGCATTCGTTCTCAACACCTGCAAGAGCTTCACGGATCGAGGGCTATTCCTTTTCAAACTGTGGTTCTCGCATTAGCGCCGCGCGCGTTTTTCAAACTAGTATGACTCGCGGGATCTCCAGGTTAACAATCCTGAAATGGTGCGTCCGAGCGGCTCAGGGTTAGCAGGGCGCAACAATCACGTTGATGCACGGTGTTCCAAATAATGGTGTTATGTACGGTTCGAGATCGTCGCACAGCCGTCCGGTTGACTCGTGGCGTTTAAGTCCTAGAAGCGGTGCTTTGGCACGCCTCACGCATATCACACGGTTGTTTCAAAATGGGGCACGTCAATTAGTAGAAGTGAATCCCTGCATGGGGCCTATGCAGAAGAAGCTTGGAGGAAGGGGGCCTCCCAACACAGTTGGTCAGTCTTGGGTTTGCACTGGTCCTCCTCCTCTTCCTCTTCCTCCTCCTCCTCCTCCTCTTCCTCCTTCACCTCGTCCTCCTCCTCCTCCTCGTCCTCTTCCTCCTCCCATTCCTCCTCTTCCTGTTCGCCGTATTTCTTCCTCCTCCACCACTTCTATCTCGAGACTGTTGTCTGCCAGGGGCTGTCCAAAGGGCACCTGGGGCTCCGCCAGAATCTGGGGGGCCTTTCCCACAAGTTTTGGGCCACTCGGGCGTTGTGATACCTAGGAGGAAACCATCGGCAGGGCGATTGCGAAAACGACGTGCCATTCGGGCTGGCGGTTTTGAAGTGCCTCGGAAGAGGAGTTGTCAAGCACTCTTCGGGCGGGAGATCTGGGCAACAAAATATCGGGCCCACATGTTCAACATCAACTCCCCATGATGGGGGTGGCTGCGATGATGGATGCATGCTGCATCTAAAATCATAACAAGCATCTGGGCACAATGATCGTTATCGATATTGCTGGTGTTGATGATGTTGTTAGAGCCTCATTTCTAAACCATAATTACTATTGGTTCACTTTTGCCCGATGACCGTTTTGTTGTCTAAAGAAGCTGCGTTTCCTGGGTGTCGCACCTGGATCTTACAAAAGGAACTCTGGGGTCACCAAACTGGGCCCCTGCCCCCCGAATTACAACAACCACGGCTCCCGCCTGATACGTCCTCACGGTTGGATCCAAAACCGCGCTCTCACGCGGGACTTCCGCACAGTGTATCCAGGAATCTCGCTCTCGCGTGGGACTTCTTCCAAGTGGATTCACACTCGGCGCCCACGACGCTCAGGAATCGTGCTCTCGCTCTGGTTTCTCCCGCGGTTCACATGGGAACCGCGCTATCGCTCGATACCTCTTCGCGATTCCTGCAATACGCAACGCTTCAACACTCGCTTGCTCGACCTGTCCGTTTGGGCCCACTTGTCCGACCCGCCCGATAGAGCCTACCCCCCCGATCAGCCCGTCTGGCTCTGCCACGTGCTTTCTGCTCCGAACTCCTTTCCTTCTAATCCCGTGCTCCATGCTTCAGAGGAATCAAGAAATATCCACAGGCGTACGATCGAGGACGAAGAAGGCGGGTATCGAGGGTGTGGGATAGACGTCTCGAGTGGGAACCGAGCAGGTCAGAGCGAAACATTGTTTAACTGACTGTTGTTGTTGGTGTTGCTGTGGCGGTGTTGTCAATGCTGTTGTTGCTGTCGTCGTTGTCGTCGTTGATGTTTCACTACTGAGGAAGAAGTATTGTTGACCCCATCCTCCGGTAGCACATGTGCTTTTTACTTGAAATGCCCCTCCCGGGGCTCGCACCAAGTTTTTTTGACAGGGAGCATCGTCCTGCTCAAATTGAGGCCCTGGCCCCCGGACTGCAATAACAACGGCTTCCGCCTGATAACTACTTCCTCGCAGTTCAATGAAATATCGCGCGCTCTCGCCTGTGACTTCCTCGCAATGCATTTAGGCGCCACGTCCTCGTAATTCACTTCAGAACTGCGCTCTCGTCCGGGACTACCTGGCGAACTATGCAGGACCCACGCATTCGAGTAGCCTGCGTGTTTTCTGATTGCAGTGCCCCTCCAGGGGCCCGCAACGTTTTTACAAGGGGAGATCTCGATGTTCAAATTATGCCCCTGGCCCCTGGTTTACAACATCAGCGGCTTCCGCATGATACTGCCTCACAATGTATCGAAGAATCACGCTTCCGCGGAGGATTCCCTGGCAACTTATACAAAATAATCACGCAGTTTATTCAGGCGTCGCGCTCCTCGCAGTTTATTCAGGCGTCGCGCCTTCGGCACTCAGGAATCGCGGTGTCGCTTGAGACTTCCTCGCAAGTGATCCAGCCTGTTAGGGCCTATGCGCCGGATCTGCCCGTCTGGTTATGCCTGGGGTTTTCTGTTCCTAGCCCTCCTCCTGCTACTCTCTATCGTGTTCCATCCTCCTCTCTCCCCCATGGTCCCTTCCTTCCATCCGTCCTCTCTTCCCCTGCCTCAGGTGCTGCACGAAATGCACGTTCCAGGTAAGAGATATATACCCCCAAGGGTGTACGATCGAAAACGAGCAGGGTGGGTATCGAGGGTTTGGGAGGTACTTGTTGAATGGCACACTAGCAGATAAGAACGATCAACCTTGGAACTAGTATTGTTACTGTTGCTGTCGTTATTGTTGCTGCTGTTGTTGTTGCGAGTGTTGTTGTTATTATTGTTGATAGTGATGCTGTTTGTGTTGCTGTTGTTGCTGTTGTTGGTGTTGCTGTGGTTGTTGCCGTTGTTGTTGTTGTTGTTGTTGTTGTTGTTGTTGTTGTTGTAGAACTTTCATTCTTGAGGAAAAATTATCATGGATCCCCCCCACCAATGCACATTGATTTGTTTCAATTGAGATGCCCCGCCCCGGGGCTCGCACGTTGTTTTTTGTCACTGGCCCCCTGGCCCCCTGGCCCCCGGGTTACAACAACAACGGCCCCCGCCTGAGACTTCCTCACAGTTTAGCCAGGACCCCCGCTCCCGCCCGAGACTTCCTCGCATTTTAGTCAGGAGTCGCGCTCTCGCTTGGGACTTCCTTGTCAATTATTCACGAATCGCTCCTCTTGCGCTCTGGAGTCGCGCTCTCGCTGGAGACCTGCTTGCAATCTACTGAAGAATAGCGCCCTTGCGTTGGAATTTCTGGCGATTTACTCCAGCGCCGCGCTCCCGACACCCAGGCACCCAGGAGTCGCGCTCACGCTTAGGACTCCTTCACATATTACCTAGGACTGCCTTTCGTGGTCCCGTTGCAGCCCTTCGTGGCTCCCTCGCTTTGCTTCGTGGCCCCGTTGCAGCCCTTCGTGGCCCCCTCGCTTTGTTTCGTGGCCCCGTTGCAGCCCCTTCCTCGTTGCCCTTCGTGGCCTCGTTGCAGCCCTTCGTGGCCCCCTCGCTTTGTTTCGTGGCCCCGTTGCAGCCCTTTGTGGCCCCGTCGCTGCCCTTCGTGGCCCCGTTGCAGCCCTTCGTGGCCCCGTTGCAGTCCTTCATGGCCCCATCGCTGCCCTTCGTGGTCCCGTTGCAGCCCGTCGTGGCCCCCTCGCTTTGTTTCGTGGCCCCATATATGTATGCCCTTCGTGGCCCCCGCTCGTTCGCGTCCGTGGTGGCCCCATATGCATGCCCTTCGTGGCCCCGCTGTCGCCCTTCGTGGCCCCCTCGCTGCCCTTCGTGTCCCCATTGCTGCCCTCAGTGGCCCCGTCCTTACCCTCCGCGGCCCAACATGCGTATGCCCTTCGTGGCCCCCGCTCGTTCGCGCCCGTTGTTGCCCCATGCGCATGCCCTTCGTGGCCCCGCTGTCGCCGTTTGTGGCCCCCTCATTGTCCTACGTGGCCCAGGTGCTATCCTCAGTGGCCCCATCGTTGCCTTTTGTGGCCCCGCATTATCTGCCCTTCGTGGCCCGCGCTCGTTCGCGCTCTTCGTGGCCCCATACGCATTCCCTTCGTGTCCCCGCTGTCGCCCTTCGTGGCCTACTTCGTGTCCTTGGTGGCTCTGCTGTCGTTCTCTCTCGCTCTCGCTTTCGCTCGTCGTCGTCGTCGCCGTCGCCGTCGTTGCCGTCGTCGTCGACGTCGTCGTCGTCGTCGTCGTGGTCGGTCCCCTGTCCGCCCCGCCGATCAGCGCTGCCGCTGGCCAGGCCGACGGTCCGCGGCCGCCCCGCCGCTTGCTGGGGCCTGGCCTGCAGGGAAGAAAGGTATACCCCCCAAAAGGGGTTCGATCGAAGACGAAAAGGGCGGGTATCGAGGGTTTGAGGAATTCGCGTTATTCGACACTCGAGCAGATAAGGGCGAACAGTATTAAAATGATTGTTGTTGTTGTTGTTGATGTTGTTGCTGTTGTTGAACATTATTACTTCTAAAGAATAATTATTGTTGGGGCCCCTGGTGCATGGCCCCCCCGCCGCGCCTAGGCCGCAGCCACATTTTCAGCATTTTCGTGAGGAAGTCTCAGGCAAAACGGGTTGGTCCGGATCCGGTTGTTTTGTTACGGCCCGCTTTCCCTTGCAAAAAATTGAGCTAAAGTGGACATGTCTTGTTCTAACGTAACCAAACTTCAAGAATCCCTTGTAAAAAATAAGATAAAGTGGACATTCGCGCGCGCAAGACGAAATCCTTCCAAAACCTTAGTTTTCGTAGCGATTTTAACATAAAAACATCAACGAACCAATGTTTTTTTTTTTTTTTTTTTTTTTTTTTTTTTTTTTTTTTTAAAAAAAAAAAAAAAAAAAAAAAAAAAAAAATCATCCCGCGCGCTCTTGCGGATTCGTAGGAAACCCAACACTTTTTAAACATTTCTGTCAAACGGGCTTTTGCGAGCAACTTTTTCGAACTTCTGCAACAACGGTTGCGCACCTGCCAGGGCCATCATCCCTGTCAAATAATACCATGCGGGACACATTCGTTTTTTCTTCGCGCGCGCACGCCGTCGTCGTCGGCCGCGGGGCCCTGAATAGTAGCCACGGTCGTCCGCATGCCACGAAGTGAAGTGTCCGAACGTCATAGGGCGGGAAGCTGGGTGTGGGTGGTGGCGAAGAGTCGTTTGGAAATTTGGTAGAGCTTGAACCGGCCCCCCCACAAAGTGGGGGTATTGCCCGCCTCCTATGAAAACCCTGGCACTGGTGAGAACGGAGTGTCCCCACGTGCTAGTAATTGCTGCTGTTGTTGTTGTTGATAACCACGCACTTTTGATTGATAGATATTGTTAATTCCCCTCAGGCGCACATTGCATTTGTCCAATATGGGTGCCCCTCCTGGAGGAGGGGGCCTCGGAGGGGCTTGGGCGGGGAGAGGAGGGGGAGTGGAGGGAGGGAGGCAGGCGGGGAGAGTGTAAAGGGCAGGGAGGCAGGGAGTGGAGGGAGGGGGGCGCGAGGAGGCTCCTCCCTTCCTCCACTCTCCCTGCCTCCCCTTCCCCTCCATCGGGGAGCAACGAACATGGCATTGAAAACATAGCCTTCGGGAGGCCCCGCGCGGGTTTCTTGCATCGGCGCTGGACCTCCCCACCCTGCCGCGCGCAGCGCGCCAGGGGCGGCGCCGGCTGGGAGCCCCAGCGACGATCGGAGAGATCCGCGCCGGCCTCCCAAAGTGTATGTATATGTAATGTGTTGTTCCCCGACTCACCCTCCTCCCTCCCCCTCACCTCACCCCTCCCCCTCACCCCTCCCCTTCACCCCTCCCCCTTCACCCCACCCCCTCACCCCCCTCACCCCCCTCACCCCTCCCCCTCATCCCCTCACCCCTCCCCTCCGAAGCGCTCTCCATCCTCCCTCCGCCGAACGCCCCCGCCCTCCTTGCGAGGCCACCCGAGGCGCATCCGGGCTGGAGGTGGTCGCTGGTTGTAGGAGGAGGAGGAGGAGGAGGAGGAGGAGGAGGAGGAGGAGGAGGGAGAGGAGGGGGGGATGAGGAGGAGGAGGAGGAGGAGGAGGAGGAGGAAGAGGAGGAGGAGGAGGAGGAGGAAGAGGACGGGGAGGCGGAAGAAGACGAGGAGGAGGAAGAGGAGGACATTTAGGTCCGCCGGGGGAGGCCTCCGCGGAGATCTTGGTGGCCCCGCTGGTTGGCTTCCTGGCCAACTGGCCCTCGTCCTGCCGGTCGAGGCAGGGGGGACTCGTGCATCTCATGCCTTCCTATCGCGCGTCGCGAGTGGCAGTCTGCTGCTCGACGCCATGCTCTGGCTCACACTGACGAAGCAAAAGTTAACCCATCTTGTCAGGAACGCATGCGATACCGATTGTCTTCGCTCGTGCTGCCTGCTGGATTACAAGTGTGCTGCCGTGAGCGACTCCGCATAAGCGAGGTGGTGAGGAGGATGGTGAGGCCCTTCCCGAGGCTGACAATTGCCAGAAGCGTTGTGCTGATTTTGGCTTGTTTGTATTCACGGCGCGAGGCGTCACCTTGGTTCGGGGGTCCAGAACTGGCTTCGGGGCCTGTCCAAGGGGCCGTTATGGCCAGAATGACCCTCAGAGGCCCAGACAGCGCCGAAACCGTTCAAAAACGAAACTCAACCCTCCTCCTCCTCCTCCTCCTCCTCCTCCTCCTCCTCCTCCTCCTCCTCTGCCTCCATGGATGTTGCCTCCATCCCTCGACCCTCGTCCTGGTTGGCCAGCAGCCTCTGCCGGATCTTCGCGACCGGCGCCTTGGCGGCCAGCAGGCTGTCGGAGACCTCCAGGGCCACCAGGGTCCTGTTGACCTTTGGGGTAGGAGGAGGAGAAGGAGGAGGAGGAGGAGGGGGAGGAGGAGGGGGAGGCGGAGGAGGAGGACGGGTCGCCAAAGCCCTTCGGAGAAACCCTCCAAGGGGGGGCTGCCAGGCCATGACCCTTTCGCAGCGACCCCCCCCCCTCCGTGAGCCCTCGTCCCCCATGTCAACGTTTCTTGTTCGGCGTTTCGACATTGGGCAGAAAGGGGGGGGGATGGGGGGGTCTGGCT
>CAUYUJ010014219.1:192500-200000 GCA_963575745.1 Prorocentrum cordatum
TGGAGCGCAGCCCGAGCTTGGTGAGCGAGGGGCTCCTCTGCACCGCCTCCATCAGGCCGGCGATCGAGCCGTCCTCGAGGGGGCCATCGTGCCCCTCCTCATGCTCCTCCTCCTCCTCCTGCTTTTCGCGCCGCTGCTCTCCCCATTGCACCCCCATGCTCACCCTTCCCTCATCATCCTCCCCCATCCTTCCCCTCTCCCTCTTCTTCCTCCTCCTGTCCTCTCGCCATTCCTCCAACTTCTGATCCACCTCCCCGCCAGCTCCTCCTATTTCGACTTCTCATCTTCCTCCTGGTCATCCTCCTGCCCTCCGTGTATCCTCCCTGTTTTTTCCTCCCTCCCTTCTCCCTCAATCCTTCTTATTCCTCCTTCCTCCTCCTCCTCCTGCTCCTCCTGTTCCTGTTCCTGTTCCTCCTCCTACTCCTGACTCCTCCTTCTCCCTCCTCCTGCTCCTCCTGTTCCTCCTTCTTCTGTTCCTCCTCCCTCTTCTGTTCCTCCTCCTCCCTCCCTAAGCACAAAGTCCGTGCTCCTTGTCCACTTGCTCCTCCTTCTGCTCGCGTTCGTCCCTCATCCGCCCTCGCTGCATCAATCCCTCCCCCCCCCTCCCCGCCTCCCTCGGCCTTCGTACCTCCTCGCTCTTCGCCCCTCGCTCCAAACTGCTCTTGTCCTCCGTCCGCCCTCCCGTCGGACCCCTTCTCACTGCTCCCGGTCCTGACCACGATCTTCCTGGTCCTCCTCCGCTCACGTCATCCTCCCCTACTCCCTTCTCTCCCCCCCTCACTGCAACTACTCAACATGACTACCACTTCCCACCCTCACCTCTTCCCTGACAATGTATGTCCTTTCGCGCGGCCAGCCCCTCCCGCTGACATGTTCTTCCGCACAAAACAATCCAAACGTGATGGGCTAAGGTTTCACATGTGTTTTGTTTGTATCGGACGTCCTCGGTCCTTCAAAGCTGTCTTCCAGCTCCAGCGTTGCCAACATTTCAGGATCGGTGCTTTGCCTCAGCCGTTCGGAATGGTGCTGTTGCACCGTCGAAGGGCCGCATGTATGGATCTGGTTCATTCTCGTCGTTGCCGTCGCCCTCCTCCTCCTCCTCCTCCTCCTCCTCCTCCTCATCCCTCCTCCTCCTCCCCCTGCTGCTGCTGCTGAAGCTGCTGCTGCTGCTGCTACTTCTCTTCCTCCTGCAGCTCCTTTTCCTCATCCTGCTCCTGCTGCTTGTCCGCCTCCTCCTCCTCAACTTCCTCCCCCTTCTCTCTCGAATGTGCAGAAGGCCCCGCTCGACGATCGTACAATAAAGTCGTCAAATCCTACAGCTGACATTTGGGGTCATTTGGGGTCAAGATCTTCCAGGACACCCGCTCGGCAGACTCAAGAGGAACCAACACAATGAGGACAACTCGGTGGACGGGGTACGGTGTCAGTTTTGCCAAACAACGCGCCGAGCTTGCCTCTCTCCCCTATCCTCGCTAGTCGTCCTGTCTCTTCCAACCCTCATCATGCCCTCCTACCGCCGCCCAACTCCTCCCTCCTGCCTCTCCTTCCGTCTCCTCTACTTTTTCCTGCTGTCTGCTACCTCCTGCTGCTGTCGCCGCCGTTGCTGCTTCTCCTCCTCTCCTCCTCGTGCCGCTCGTGCTCGTCCTGCGCCTGCGACTGCTGCTCGAGCAAAGTGGCGTGCTGCTGTTGCCACTTCTCCCTGCTCGTCCTTCTCTTCTTCCTCCTCTTCCTCCTCTGTCCTCGAGCAAATTGTCGTCGAGGTCCAAGCTCCGCAAGGTGCCGTTCCTGCGGCCGCTGACATCACCGAACTTCCGCTGGAAAGATTCGGGAGCCGTTGGAAAGGCATGGCACCAAGGCGAGACGGTGGCAGATGATGAGCGGGCTCGTTGGATATCGGCTGTGTGTGTGTGTGTGTGTGTGTGTGTGGGGGGAATCTTGTATTCAGCTGGTCAATTCCTGCCCAGCGCCGTGCAGAGGCGCTCGCAGCCCTTGGCTCCAACCTGGTTGTTGGCCAAGCGCAGGTGCAGCAGGGAGGAGTTCCCCTCCAGCGCCTTTCCGACCAGAGCCGCGGAATGCAAGACAGGGAGGAAGGGAGGGAGAAAGGGAGGGAGGGAGGGAGGAAGGGAGGGACAGGAAAGGGAGGGACAGGAAAGGGAGAGAGGGACAGGAAAGGGAGGGAGGGACAGGAAAGGGAGGGAGGGAGAGGGAGCGAAGGAGGAGCAGGAGGGTCGGAGGAGGGGCGACGAGGTGGGGCAGCGGGTTGCTGGCAGGGCGCAGGTGGAGCAGAGAGAAGCCCCCCCCCCCCCTGGACGCCTCGGCCAGGCACTGCGCGCCCTCGTCGAAGAGATTGTTGTCCTCGAGCGACACCGACGTCAGGGTAGTGTTGTTCCTGCTGGCTGGCTCGCTTTGCTCATCGGTGCCAACTTTTCACAGGGGCTATAGGCGGAGGAAAGTGCGCAACACCTTGCGGGCCCAACGGGTAACTGAATCGAGCCGGCAACTTGCTGGGCAGCCGCGGAAACTGGGACACCCACGGATGAAAGGCACCACGATGCATCCAACGCTACTGGTGTTTCGAGACGCATGTTGACTCCTCTGGGAGCTCCGGAGAGCCGCCAGGAGGCTCTCCGAAGACCCCCGGGGCAGGGCGGCGGCTGATTAACCGTGCCTGTGGTCTGGGGGCCACTGCGAAGACCTTGGGAGCCCTTGGCGATGCAGGAGAGTCCCCGGGGCGACCGCAGACGCTTCCCGGAGGCCTCTGGAGCCCGTGGGAGGTCCCTCAAGCCTACCCCAGGAGCTCCTAGAAGCGATGCGCTCCCCACAAGAACGGGCGCCGAATGAGGGGCAATACGTTGTCTGCGTGTGTATGCGTGTATGTGCACATGCACGCGGAAATGCGCTGCTGCCCCAAGATCCGGGGACACGACCGCGTTGCGGCGGACCTGCAGTGCACCCTGGCGACCTTAACCTCTAGAGTCTCCACGAGTCTGCGGGCGAACTGCCCCTGACTCAGACTTCGGCAGGGTCGCGCAGCGAATGTGCGCAAAGTGTGCGCACAGATCGTGGCCCCAGGGGGTCCCTTTCCTGCAGGCCTCTTTGCCCCCCCCCCCCCTCATTCATCGTCCATCCCCATCTGCGGAGCGCCCGAGGGCGCGCAAGTGTCGCGCCTCAGGGGCATCGCAGAACTGCGCGGGCCTAGAAGAGAACAGAAACAACCGCGGCTCCTGAGCGCGGCCGAGAAGCGGTGCGCGCCGTCCGCCCCGAGGGCGACGTAATTGCTCACCTTCTCCTCTTCCTCCTCCGCCTCCTCCTCCTGCACCAGCCTCCTCCTCCTCCTCCTCCTCCTCCTCCTCCTCCTCCTCCTGCACCAGCCTCCACTCGGCGGTTCAAAGATGAGGCCCGGAGGGGCAGGGCCCTAGGAGCAGGTAGCCTCAAACAGTGAAGGTTCAGCTTAGGATTCCTCGCCTAGGCTTACTTCGGGCCTCATCCCTCAGGGCCCCACCTTTGAACCGCCGATCCTACTCGTGCTTCTCACACCCAGCCTCGAGATTGGGGCCGGTGCCCTCCCGGGAGCGTGTATTGGCAAGGATTTCGGAGCGGATCCAGGCTTGGTGACGAGGGCCCGCGAGGAACTCAAAAACACAATCAACGCCAAAGCCCACCCGTTGTCCGTCCTCCTCCTCCTTCTCATGCTACCCTCCCCCGCCTTCTCGATCCGGTCGTACAAGTCCGCCCCCTCGGTGGGCAACGTTTCCCCGATCTTGTTGGAGATGTAGCTGAAGGTCTTCACCTGGAAGCGACGCAGCTGAATCTCGTTTCAACGGTTCCTATCCCCACGGGCGTGGCCGGGGCCCCACCGGCCGACTTACCCCTAGATGGATAGGGATACAGGCTGTTCCCTACGAGTTTCGAGGGGCATATCCCCAACTGAGGTGGTGGGATGGTGGGATTGGGATAGGGATCGGTCAAACGATACTGACCAGAGGAACTGGTCGGGGAAAGACGGGGGGGGGAATGAACTGGCAGTGCGCGCACCAGGCTAGGTCGCCCACGACCTGCGAGCTGACCCCAGGTGCATGTGGCGAGCGGGATGGAGGGACGAGGGGAGAGGGAGGGATGGGGGAGAGGGAATGGTGGGGAGGGCAGGGACCGGGACGAGGGGTGGGGGGGAGGGACGGAGGGGAGGAGGGGAGAGGGAGGGGAGGGGCGAGGGGAAGCGGAGGGAGGGGAGGGGGGAGGGGGGGGGGGGGAGGGAGGGAGGAGGAGGGACCGAGCGGAGGAGGGGGGGAGGGAGGGGAGGGACGGGGGGAGGGAGGGGGGAGGGGGGAGGGGGGGAGGGAGAGGAGGGAGGGGAGGGTGGAGGGGAGGGAGGGACGCGGGGAGGCAGAGCGAGGGCCTCCTTCTGGCCTGACCCCCGCGCGTTGCAGGTGCGTTCGCTCGTCTGGGGCAAGACGGCGGTCGTGGTTTCTCCCAAGGCCATCGGACAAGACATCGCCTCTCCCTGGGAGGCCGCATGCGAACCCTACCCCACCACCTCACGATTTCGAAGGGGCACGGTGGCGTTCACCTCGCTCGAGAGGTCCCGAACGAAATGAACCCCACCTCACCCCCTACGAATCGTGGGGCGGTGGGGTAGCAGGGTTCGCATGTGGCCCCCTACTCACCTCGACTCTCATGGCGGTCGTTGCACTGACAACGCGGTCCACCTAACCGTGGACTACGTCGCCGGCCGAGCAGTCCGTGCTGCAAACCGCGCGGCCGAACTTCAGAGCCGCTTCTCCGAATCTTCCCGTGCCGTCCGCCGCCTCAAACGTCAGAGTGGTTGAAGCGTTTGCTAAGGCCACCGTGTTGACTACTTGTCTGGCCAAGCCCCTGGCTGGGGCCTCTTACGGGTCTGAGGTGGAGGGCAGGAGCGACGGGAATCTGCTCTGGATGAATAGGAGGCTGCTCTTGGTAGTCCGACGTTATTCCTAGTTGCGGTCGCTGGCGACGGCTACGATTCTTGAGGGTGACCCCACCTGGCGCACGGTGATCGCTCCGACCGCGAGGTGGTCAGATTAAGTTTGGCCTTGCCAACCTCCAAGTCGCCCTCGGAAGACTCCAAGACGCTCTGGAAAGACATCCGACGAGACTCCGAAGGGTATCGTGAGGCCTCTGCTCTTTCTGCTCGCCCTCCTCCTCCTCCTCCTCCTCCTCCTCCCCTTCCTCGTACGCCTATTCCTCCTCCTTCCTCCTCCACCCCCCTCCTCCTCTCCCCACTCCTCCTGCTCCTCCGATTCCTCCTCCATACCTCCTCTTGTGGTCTGACGTCTTACCCAACCCTTTTATTACACTGCATGCTCCTCCATACCCTTGATCAAAACAACTCGCCGGGGCATGGTTTATGGATGGGCGAGTGGGGGTCCGCGAAGCGTCTAGAATTGTCCTGCTCCGACCGCCCCAACGCACAGGCGGGAGAAATGATCTGGTATCTGGAAGTGTGCGGTGTGTCTTCGTGGTAATCGTTCTGTTGTGAGCCCACCTCCCAAGGACCTGCCCCCTCGACTGGAAATCTCCTGCTGCGAAAGGAGATGCTCTCGAATGTCGCACGATCGCTTTCGATTGCCCAGACAGTCCCGCACTATCTGCCTGCACGCGTTGTAAATTCTGTTCGAGCGGTGCCATTGTGAGAAGGCTGGGTGCTAAGTGCCAACCTCCTGGTCACACGTTGTCCATATGGCTTGGAAACGCCGGGCAAAAGACAACACCCCCACGATCGAATGCAACATGTTGGCGTGAGGATACGGGCATCCTTCCGCCGTGCATCAACTCCAATGCTTCCTGAGTTGTTTATGCCTTTCTGTAGTTCATGCCTTTGTAGCTGCAGGCGTATTGGCTGAGCCATCTGGAGGCGCTGGGACGTAGAGTCCAACAACAAAGGCTTTCCCTACTCATACACCGCCTCCTCCCCCCATTCCGTTCCTCCACTTCTGCCTGTCCAGCCCTCTTACTCCCCCTCTCATCCTCCTCCCTCGTCATGCCCCCCCTTCTCTTCACCCCCCCTCATCCTCTCCTCGTCGTCGCCTTCCTTATCTCACACCTTCTCTTCCTCCTCCGCCTCCTTTGACCCGCCTCCATTTCCCCCCTCCCCCATCCTTCCACTCCTGCTCCTTCATTTGTTTGGCGTTGGGCAAACGTTAAGGCCAAGCTTGTTGCGTTCATGTTCCTTCAGCTCCTCCTCCTCCTCCTCCTGCCCTCCTCCTCCTTATGGTCAATGTCCTTCTTCTTCTCCTCCTGCCCTCCTCCTCCTTCTCCTCCTCCTCCCCCTCCTCCTCCTCCTCCTCCTCTTCCTCCTCCTCCTCCTCCTCCGTCTCCAACTCCGCCTCCTGATCCTCCTCCTCCTCCTGCTCATCATCATCATCCCCCTCCTCCTCCTCTCCTCCTCTCCTCCTCCCCCTGGTCTGTCTGTCCACTAGTTCCCCGCCCTCATCCTCCACTGCTGCTCGTCTTTGGGGTCATCCGGATCACGCTCTTATTGACCTGAAAGCACGGCGCCAATGATATGAAGCCGCTGACCGTGAAGCTGTTCGCTTTGAGCTCGAGTGTCTCGCACGGGCAGTCAGGGTGCACCAGGTAGGCGACGACGGCCAGGGCAATCCAAAACCAGAGGGTCCTCCTCCTCTTCCTTCGCCTCCCATTCTTCCTGCTCATTATTTCTCCTTCCCGCCCCTCATCGACGTTCCTCCCCACCCCTTGGAGACGGGGGGTATCCTCCGAGGGAGGGGGGCGAATGGAGAGGAGGCGAGGCCGAATTCGACCATCACCTCCCTGAGAGGAGAGGAACGAGACTGGAGGGGGCTGTGGAGGAGAGGAAACAGGAGGAGACGAGGAGGCGAGGAACAAAGCATAGGAGGGTATGGGAGCGGTGAGGAGGTGGAAGAGAAACGAGGCCGAATCTGGCTATCCCCGTGCTTTTGCCTGCCCTGAACTGGATACCATGGCGCTGTCGTACACGTCGCGGTCCACGATCGCCAGCTCGGTGGTATCGCCGCGGGATATTCTGATGATCTTGGCCTCGGTTTCCGATCACCCGACCACCTGCCCAAGCTCAGTACGCTCATCACACACAGGTCAGGTCAGGAGGATGAGCGGGGAAGAATTAGCATTAAAATAACCACTGGCCCTGTGGGAGGGGACATGAGCTAGGCCAACCCTATGAGGGATAAGACTATGTTCTGCAGAAGTATCAGCCCCAACGGCCCAACTTTATGTTCCCTGATGCAAAGACGGGGCACCGAAGTGAAGCCACGCCTTCACCATGCCATCAGGATTAGGGCTTGTATTACCCTCGATGAGAGGAGGACCGAGGAGGGAGGGAGGGTGTGAAGGCATGAGGGCGAGGGGGAAGACGAGGACGATGAAAGCGGAGGGTGATCAGAAGCAAGTCCCCACATAACGATCAATCCGCCGACCCTGTCGGCGTGTGTGAGAGGCGTTTCCGTTCGAGTCGTCGTGGTCGCC
>CAUYUJ010014219.1:202488-304988 GCA_963575745.1 Prorocentrum cordatum
TTACTTAGACCGTGCACTTCAGCTCCGTAGCACATCCCTGGCAGAGGCCCACTACAGAAGATCTTTCTCGCAGATCGGCCAAGGATATGCCTCTGTCTCTTGATGCGCCCCACCTTCCTCCGAAAACCTCTCTCTCCCTGCTTCCGCTTAACCGCTCTCCCTCGTGCCCTGCTACCTTTCCCAGCCGTGCCATCAATCCCCAAGTTGACAGCAGTAGAGTGGTTCGCGCTGGGCCCCGACAAGGCCCCAAGCCACTCGGCCAACAACTTGCCGAGAGTGGCGTCACTGGCAACAAGGTTGGCCTTGTCGGGGGAGATAACAGACTTCAAATCCTCCGTGGCCGCCACATAAACAGCTGCCGTAGCCGACTTCAAATCGGCCAAGACCTGCTTGAAAGTGCCAGTACTAGAAATCCCTATGTCATCTATGAAGAGGTCGATGCTAGTGGTGGGCCCCACAGAGACCTGCAAAAACGTATCCATGTAAAAGATACGCACATAAGTAGTAGCTAGACTGCAGCCTGCAATAACACCCCTGAATGCCAGGAAAGGCCCAGCCAGGAACCCAGAGATGCTAATGAAACGAGCCGATTTGTAAGCAGCCAGCGAAACCTTGATGACTGTGCGCGAGAAACCCAATTTAAGACACCGAGCCTCAAGATCCCCAAGGTCCATCAACTCATAAAACTTATACATGCCCCATAATACTGTCGCAGCATATCCCCCCGTTCGTGTGGACCCCTCTGCACGAGCAGCTTGGCGCCAGACAACATCCGTGGCACTCTTAAACCCACTACCTGAGAAAAAACTTGCCGAGTGAGCCTCCCCCCATTCCACCGCAACCTCCCTCCTGATCTTCCCCCACAAGCGGTAAGTGGACGTGAAGATCCCGATCGGGCGCAGGCCGCCCATCGGCTTCGGAAGCATAGCCAACATCACTAGACGAATCTGGACGGGAAGAGTCGACATCATCTCAATGATACCGAAAATGTAGGAAAGGACTTCGAGCGACTCGTTGCAAAGAAGCCGAAAATGCCTCATGTGAAAACCATCAACACTGACTGCAGATCGACTATTGTATGAGCGGCTTGTCAAACGAATCGTGTCAACAGAAACTCTTGGCAAGGCAGGCATAGGCTGGAAATCCTTGCACTGGTTGTAGTCGATGGATTCAGCTCCGTCAGTGGCCAGCCACAGACCTTTGAACCTGAGCCCTTCAGCCTTTAGTAAAGACAAAGGGTCTGATAGCACCTAACCCGATGCTGACAGTGTCGAGGACGGAGCCCAGGCTTCGACAGGCTTCGACCAAGCGTGGGCCGCACGAGCCCCTTGGTCGATGCCCTTCAGAAGCCACTCCTTCCACGCACGGTCAGCATCGTTCTTGGCAGCGAGCGAGGCCATCTTCAGCGCGTCTGCGAGGCGCGTCGAGATGTTGCAGCAATCATCGAAAGACGGGCCATCCTTCGCTATAAACTCACATACATCTGCATACAACTGGCGGAAATCATTCTTGGCGAAGTTGTCCAGAAAGAAACTCGAAGGGGAACAGATGGCTGCTTTTGCGTGAAATCTGGCTGGCTTGTCGGGCTCTCCAGCCCGTGCATGAATCCGCCAGAGCCGATAATTCTGACAAAGCCAGCGGGCACAGAACAAAGCGGGGTGTCGACCTGGACGTTTGTCTCTTTTCCTGATGTCAACCCACCAGACTTGTGGGGATTCTCCCCGACAACCATTCTTAGGCAACTTGGTCTGTAGGGCCCCTTCTAACTCCAACTCAGCCGTATTAGCCCAAGACTTGCACAACGCGTCGAGCCCCTCAAATGCCTCGCGAGACCCACGCTGAGCACAATCAAAAACTCCCTCAGCAAGTTTGAGAACTTGGCTCCAGTCACGGGGGGCAGGGGCAGGGCCAATAGGAGGTTCGACAGGAAGAGGGGGAGGTTTCCGAAACGATAACACCTTCAGGTCCTCCAACTGCTCGAAAAAGGTCATTTCCACAGGATAGTGAGGTGAGATGTTAACATTACGATTTACCTGGATCGAGCAGATACCTTTGGCGAGCCCACTGGAAACCAGGAAATAGTCCAGGACTCGAACTCCCGCAGAAGAAAGACACGTCCCAGACTCCGTGCTCACCAACTGGGCCTCTGGGGACTCAACGTACTGGCACTTGCCTAAGACCGCGGGGTCCATGTTGAAGTCCACTCCGATAATATACGAAGACATGCACGAGCTGACCGTGGAGCCTATCTCAGCGAGAATGTCAAGATTCGCATCGCTGAGCTCTTCAACACAGTGCAAGTAGCAACTGATCAGCAGGATGGGATCCCCCTTGCCTACATGAGTCCACGCTGCCATTGCACGGTGCTGGCATACCTTAGTACCTCCGACTGGTTCGTGCAATCCAAGAAAACTCCTGACCAGAACCGCCACCCCGCCTGAGGTGTAGACGTCCGTATCTTCACGAGTCACCTTAGCTGGTTCGAAGAGGCCCTTCCACCCGTTCTTGAGCAACCAAAGGCTGCGCAGACAGCGCGTCGCGCCTTCCAAAATCATTTCCGAGACTACCCGTGGCCACTGGGCCACTGTCGGCAGGAGACAAAAGAAACCAGAGAAACGTATCCAGTTTTGAGATGGTCCGAGCGAGGCGATCCACAGGCTCGAGCTTACAACAAGTTTTTCCATGGAGACGTTTCCCCCTGCCGTCCGTATGGGGCACGCGCGGCGGGGGGAGGGGCTTGCTGAGGCTTGTCAAGAGCCGCAGCCGCACGCTCACGCACTGAAGAGGCTGCTGAAGCGTCCCTGTCGCTGCCTTCCCCAGCAGCCGCCGCAGACTCCGCCTGTGGCTCACGTGAAGCTGGAGCGGCAGGCGGTGTCCTCGGTGCTGCTCCTGCCGCAGCCGTCGGCTGAGCTGCCCCATGAAGCGTGCCTCCATCCTCGCCGGCCCGCCGCTTCTTGCCCAACCTAGCCACGTGCTTGGCCTGCTCCTCACGAATGTTTTTGGCCTTCGAGAGGGCGTCAGCGAACATGGATGAGCAGGCTTCGCGGAACTAGGCGTTGAGCGTCTGGCGGCGTGTCCCCATCTCATCCTTATCTTCATTGGCAATAGTATACTCACTCTCGTCGAATTTGAAAATCGAGTCGAGGCTGACCAGGTCGAACGCTGTGCACTTACCATCCATGAGCTCGGAAACATCGACCTTGCCGACGACCCCCTTTGAACAGTCTTCGGTGCTGACCATGCCTCCAGCCAACTCCCTGACCAGCTCCTTGTATTTTTCGTCGGCGTCCTGTAGCTCGGCACGTGCAGCAGCAGCAGCGTCCCGTTGCACACTGAGCTGATCTTCCAGCTTACCGAGGCGGTCCAATTCGACTGAGAGCTTCCTTTCCCAGTATTGAACGTTACTATGAGCTTTTGCGGCCCGCTGTTGTACAGGAGCGGGCTGTGCTGACTTCGTGAGCTTGTCCAGGGCCTGCTTGTGCTTGTTAGCGGCTGATATATCTCCTCCTTTCTCGCAGAGTGTGATGAGCTGGCGCAACTCGTCGGCCGAGAGGGAGACACTTCCGACGCTGCCGTTGAACCCGCTGCCACCGCCCCACCACCAGGAGGAACTTGAGGCCCAGGAGTGCGCGGAAGGTCTGGCCACTGAGCTGGATCATACCTCTCTGCGCCGCAATGCTTGCAGAAAGCCCACGAGTCGATGTTCTTGTTGCAGTTGCACTGGCTGCATCGCCAGCGCCTGCCGCTCCACTGGCCTGCCCACGCAGCCCCCTGCCCCCTGCCCTCGCGGCTGCCCCACTGGGTCGGGCCGCGCCAGGGCGGGGTAGGCTGCCAGGCACCGTTGCCTTGCCCGCGCGACTGCCAGGATCCATTGGACATGGCAGAGGAAACTCTGTGGAGCGGTCAGAAACGAGCCACCTGACCCGATACTGCAATGCCGTTCTGAAATTCGCAGTATCAAACACACCTGTGTGCCAGAACGGCTTGGGCCAAAATGGCTACGGAGAGAGGAGGAGGATGAGGATGAGGAGGAGGAGGAGGAGGAGGAGGAGGAGGAGGATGGTTCCGGGGGTTCCGATTACGCGGCTGTTGTCTCACAGTCCTGGGACGCAGCCCGAAGCGGCCCTACCTATGCAGGGACGCGTGCCGAAGGGGAGGAGGAGGAGGATGAGGAGGAGGAGGAGGAGGAGGAGGAGGGGGAGGAAGAGGAGGAGGAGAAGGAGGAGGAGACGGAAGAGGAGGAGACGACGACGTACCCGAGAAGGTCCGTCCGACCGCCAGCCTCGACCTCAGCCAACGCGACAGCATCGACAGAGGGAGTGGGTTCCTGCTGGGTGGCGTTTGGGTGTTTTTGTTTCAACCTCCCGAGGGGCGGCGAAACCCGTGGCCACTTCCGCCACCAGCTGAGCCCACAAAAAGGCGTTCGAAGCAGACCATTCGTCAAAGGAGAACGCCTCCGGCGAGAGGCAAAACCAAAAAGAACGAATCCATTTCCCTTAGGCCGAACCCCCCCCGGCACGGGAGAAAACCGAAAGGCCTAGAGAGAGAGAGAGAGAGAAAACGAGCCGAGCCGCAGACGTTGGCATCGCGGTCCCCGTCCAGAACTGCGGGGGAGTCTTCGGCCGCATCAAGCAGACGCATCAGGTGCCTCGATCGCGCCCCCCCCAGCAGACGCATCAGGTGCCTCGATCGCGCCCCCCCCCCCTTTGATCCAGCATGTCCCACACCCCGCCCGAACCGAAATATAGTGTGAAAGAGAAGACGTCACGTATCGCTCCATGGCGAACTCTGCAGCACCTCGGATGTCATACGCTCGTGTCAGCGACATCGGCGAATGCTGCGCGAAATCCTTAGCTTTGCGGTACATATGATAGGCGAGCACCACGGCACGGATACACTCTGTGCGCGTGAGCTCTGAACCTTCGCATTCGTAGTCCGTGTCCCATCCCAAGCCGAGCAACGCCTGGAAAGAGACGCCTCCTCCAAGCCTGATGCATGGCGATGTGATGGAATCGCCGGGTGCACCTCAAGTCGTGTGCAATATCATCGGGCTGCTGGCAGCCCAAATGCAGGTAGTTGGCGGGTTGCCAATGTGCAGCCTATGAGTGGTCGTCCACCCACCGCAGAGATTCTTGAAAATGATCCACTGCCAGGCGGGCTTGGGCTTACCGGCGCAGGATTTGCAAATGCCCCAACGCCCCGCAAACGACCTCCGCCACCCAGAAGTAATGACCTGCCACGCTAACAGACGCTTGCCGAGAGTAGCATGGAACGTATCAGGCAATGCACATCTACACGAAGGGAGCGGACAACAATGCGTTGCGGGTGCGGGCGGCGAGACTCGTTCAGGGCGAAGATGGTGTGCTCGCGCGCATCCCGGAACGCCTGAAACCATCCTTCAGTGTCATGGAAACGGGGGGGAGGAAGCCTCGCACGCTCTAGGGATTGAACAATCGAGAATGGGCGCTTCCAGCAAGCGCAAGACTATTTGCATGCAGTGATGCGAACGATCGTGAAATTGTCTTGCGCATGTACAGTGCGCGTTGCCATACATGATTCACCGTGCGAAATGAAGTGTGTCAGCTGCTGGCCCACACTAACAAAGCGACAGCTGATGGTGATATGGCAACCAGAGACGGGAGGGCGTTCAGATCGGCAGGACTGAGACTGTTCAGCGGGAGCCTCAGGAGCTTGTGAAGCGCCTGATGCTCAAGCTTGCGTACCATGGCAGGGATGGGGAAGAGCCGGGCAAGATACGAGAGAGTAGACAGAGCGGTGGTATTGTACTGAATAAATAGCAAGGACACTCGGTGCAGCCCCCGAGAATGGGAGAGCAATCGTCCTCGACCACCACTTCTCCGCAGCATTTGCCCCAATATTCCCTAGCGTGGCTGCGGGTCCCATCTCAACACTTAAGTATGTAGTGTGGCCCGCAATCTCAAATTTGCTCCAATGCGGGATCCAACTTCGGAGTTCGTTTCGGATCATAGCCTGGACTTCGGCCGTGCACTCGGTCCACAGTGGGACCACAACCCATTTCGCCGCCTGGAGTTTGAGAAAGTAAAACGCTCGACGTCCAGAAAAACTTGTGAGACTCCTACCATGTCCCGCACACCCGACGTCGTCCGCAAACCCGCCAAGAGCGCCCTTGTGATGCCTCGCCTTCGGGAGCTGCGTGGCTGTATATATAGGCATCGAAGGACTGGGTCCATAGCGAGAGCCCAAAGGGACCCAGATGAGGGGCATCCTTGAAGTACTCCCGAGCAGAGATGAACAAGGAAGATAGAACGATTTTGAATCCTGGCAAAACCTCTGAGAAGGAAGTGCAACGCTTGAATGAAATTCAATACCCCTGACGAAAATCCCACCCTACTCAAGATCGCAAACAGCCACTGATGGCCCAGGAACGAGATCGCCGCCTCGACATCGTAGGCGGCAAAGATGGGGCGGTCCATCTCAGCCTCAGGCGTGATGCTGGCCTTGCGTGCCTCCGAATCCAGGGTGATGATGTTGCACAGGAAGTTGCGTCCTGGGATGAAACCTTGTTGGGCCTCATGAGTACGCTCTTGAGCAACCTGACGGATTTCAAAGCTCGTGGCCGAGGCCATGGCCTTAGTGTCGGTGTTCCGAAGACTAAGGGGTCTGACCTTTCCAGGGCTCCTCACACATCCCTGGGTATTTTCCGGTTCTGATCCTTTGGGAGGGAAGGCGAAGAGGCTATCATTGAGCTCCAAGGGCACTGAGGAGGAGGGGGAGGAGGAGAAGGACGACGGGGAGGAGGAGGGGCAAGGAAGAGAAGGAGGGGGAGAGGAGAGGGGGACGAGGAGGAGAGAGAAGGGGGAGGAGGAGGAGGAGGAGGGAGGAGGAGGGAGGAGGAGGAGGAGCGGGAAAGGGAGAAGGCAGGATAAGGAGGTAGGAGAGAGAAGACGGAGAGGGAGGAGGGATGGAGGAGGTGAGGGGAGGGAGGAGGAGGAGGATGAGGAGGAGAGAGGAGGTAGGACAGGAGAGGAGGGGAAGGAGGAGGAGGAGGAGGAGGAGGACGGGTCGCCTAAGTACGTCGGAGAAACCCTCCACTGAGGACCTGCGGGGCGCGCGCGCGTGGGCGCGTGCGATCGAGGAGGCACCGGGCGTCCGAGCGATTGCTTCGGCCAGCGCAGGGAGGGGGGCGCGGCCCTGGTCGCGGTGGCCCTGGCTGCCACGCACTGCCCGCAAGAAACCCAAAAAATGCCGCTCCACGCTGCGCGCCACGGCTGCGTTGTCGATCTCGCTGCCGGCCTCGGCCACGTCTCCCCTTCAGGCCCAGGACACGGGCGCCGCCTGCAAGGAGTACTCTCCGTGACATGCACGCCCTGCGACTGCGGAGCATGGTTGTCTATCGCCGCTTCACTCACCACTAACCAGCTGGGATTACATCAGGCAAGCAAGAACTCCTTTGGCCGATTGTCGCGCTCGCGCTGGAAACAAAGATCCGTTTCGGGCCCATGGGGGTCCTGCGGTCCCCAGATCCGGGGAGGGATCGGGCTCAGGAAGCTGCGCCGCCGCCGCCGGCCCTGGCCAGGCCACGCTCTGGACCCTAGCCTGGCGCACGCGGCAGGCCCTCCCCGCCGGCCGCGGGGGGCGGGGGGGGGGCGTGCGCTGCAGGCTACAGTGGAGGCCAGTCCACAAGAAACACAACCCTGAGACCCCAGGACGCCCGTCGATTTTTGGTGTGGGAACGTCACGCTTTCCATAGCAGCACCATCGACACCCAAGAAACCCAGGGCACCCTGGAGCCAAGCAGGGTGTTTCTTGACATGGGACCCCACTGTACACCGTTCCGCCATGTCGGCCAAAGGGGGCTCGGTGTGCAGACACCTCAGCCTTCCTGCTTCTGGGATGCCAGGGCATCTACTTGCTAGAGTCTGCACATCGGATTCCTTCGCCGATTTCAGTGGCTCCTTTCGGGGATGGACAGACCTCCCTTTAGTAAAACGTGGTTTAGTGAAAACGACCTGAAGCCCAAACCTGGCGGGCGCAGGCCTGGAAAATAACGGCCACGGCGCCCTCTCGAGAACCGAAAACGGACAATTCACTAATCGACGTGTCACTGTTGGGGGTTCTGTCCACCCCCGATCCTTTGCCGACCCAGCGGCGTGATGTACGCATCGATAGAGGCCGCCTCCTAAATGAGGTCCGGATAGATAGGGTCGGAGGGAGCATCGTACCGCATCGCCGATGCGCATGGGCGATGCATCGGCGACGTCGGCGACGCATCGGCGCAGTAGGCGTGGAGACAATCAGGCCTCACATTGAGCCACATCCCCAATGCATCAGCGATGTGGCGCGATCCTCTGACCCCATCTACTCGGACCCGCCCTGAGAACACTAGCCTGTCGGATGCCCGAGCGTCTGTACATCGGGTTCCTTCGCGGATTTCAATGGCTTTTTGGGCTGCTCGTATCTGCGCCCTCGTGGTTTGGATTCTGGGGAGCGATCCCGCGGACACGCGGTCGGCATCCGCGGGGTCGCGGCCCAAGGGCCCCTCGCCCACGAGGCCGCGAATACGGGTAGCCTGCCATCGCTCGGACGTCTGGTTGCTCGATGTGCATTTGTCGGCTTCGTTCGGCTAATTTTTCGCAAGATGGCCCCGAAATGCTCCTCGATGGTCCTCGCCGAGAAAAGATGCACACGTCCGAGCGATGCCAAGATGTGTGCTTTGCCCACGATGCGCAACGAGCCCCTCTCGGGGGTTGCTGAGGGTGCCCCTGGCCCAAGGTACCCCAGCTTTTCGCTCAATTTTGGAGGCCCTGGGCCAGGCCCTGGGGCCCTCTGAGCCTCGTGAGGGGTGCTCTGGAGGCCGTGGGGGCATCCTTCGAAATCCTGGAGGCACCCTTGGGCCAAGGGCACTTCGAGCAACACCCGACCCTCCGACTGCCGGAGCCTGGCGCAACGCACGGTGCGACGCGCGGGCAACTCCGCGCCCTTCCGCCGCCGCCCCCCCCCCGAGGAGGGCCCAGCTCTCCTGCAGGGGCCGCTGGAAGCGCGGGTGCCCTCGCGAAGCCCCGCGGGGGGCCCGGAGCACCCTGGGGCTCGACGACGTTTTGCCAGTCGACGCGTGGGGATCGAGCCAGCCAAAGCAAGGCGAAGGCAGGTACGTCGAGGTACATCGAGGAACATCCGGGCAGATCTCCAGGGACGGCAACAGTCGTTCAGCGTGAAGCCCGAACGACGTGGGATCCAGGGTACGACGCGGCGTCGTGCCGCAGGCGGTGGTGCTCTGGAGCCCCATCTCGCTGGGGCTTCCAGAAGTGCCCCTGGGCGAATGCGACCCCGGCCTGCCCAGGGAGTAGAGCGCGGCTTCCAGAGCACCCCGCACGAGGCACACCAAGCCCCAGAGGCCCTGGAGTGACGCCAAGACCTGTGTGCATCTTGGGCCAGGACCACTCGTAGCAACACCCCACATCTCGCTGGGATCGCGAAGCTCCCGACCCCAGCTATGTCGCGAGACTTTCAGCGCCGTGCCGACTTGTGAGGGATCCTGGAAGTCCTAGACGGATCACCAGCAGGGGGCGAAGCCCAGATTGTAGTCGATCGTCATTCCATAATTCTCCCATACCACCCAGGCTTTGACCCTCTACCTCCTCCTCCTCCTCCTCCTCCTCCTCCTCCTCCTCCCGCCTTCCTCATCCCCTCCTCCCGCTCCGATCCTTGGCGTCATCCGCGCCCTCCGCATCCTGGATCCTCGGGGGAGGAGAGGTGCTGGGGCGGTGAAGGAACCAGAGTAGATAGCTCTAGAGCGCCCTGCCGCATCGGACCTTCCAGCGATGATGCTTGTGTAGCCTTCACATTACCTCGAAACCTCTGCCCTTCCGATCCCACACCAGAGATCCCGCGTATTGAAAAAACAAAATGGATCTATTTCGCAAATTTCGGCCCCTAGGGGCCCTCGCCGAGCCTAAGGACCGTAACAAAAAACTACTCATGTTGACAAAACCGGTCCTGGGGATTGGGTCAAGACTTCCGGGGACCGCGTATGGAAAAAACACGACATCGGATCTCTGGGGCCCTTTCAATGGTCTTACCTAGCTTCCGCCATACTCCTCACCCATCCACTCAAACCCGTCCCCAAGACTGTGAGGTAAGGCTGCGCCCGCCCGCCTCGAATCGAGGATAGGGCATGCTTTTCTTGCATGCCCAGAGAACCTCATCCACTGCAACCACCGGTCCAGGGCCGAGACCCTTACATCGAACCCCTGGCAGCAAGGAGCTCACTGGAAGAAGTTGGGCTAGACCTCCTCTGCAGCCGTCCCCGTTCCCATCCGTCCGCCCCCCGCCCAGCCCTCCTGCATGAGCCTGTCAACCTTCAGCTGGAGGTCTCGGTTCCGAGCCTCCAGCTCGCTTATCCTCAGTGGGGGCCAGGGGGGGGGCGGGCGGCGGCAGTGTGAGTCCGCCCTCCTCCTCTCTTCCTCCTTGTCCCCCTTCTTCCCTCTCCCTCAATCCGCGCACACGCGCTCTCGCGCGTGTCGACGCGCGGGGGGGGGGGGCGGCAGCAAAGCGACGGTGGAGGGGGAGAGAAACTTAGAGAGAAGGAACAAGACAGAGACAGAGAGAGAGAGAGAGACAGACAGCCAAACAGACAGGATGAATCAGCCTGGCGAAGAATCCAACCATATGCAGTTGTGAATGCCGAGGTTGTGGGCGTCGTTTTCGGTGAAGCTCCTCATGGGTCACGAAACGCTGCACTGGGTGGGGGAAGCGCACGCAAGCTTTGCCATTGGGGTTTTCGGTGGAGTTCCCTATGGGCCACGAGGCGCTGCACCGGGTGGTGGAAACGCATGCGAACTTTGCCACTGGCCACGAAACGCTGTACTGGTGGGGGCGACGCATGTGGACTGTGCCACTGGGGCATTCGATGAAGTTCCCTGTGGGGCCAGGGAGCGCTGTACTGGGTGGGGGAGACGCAGGTGGACAGTGGTATTGAGGCCTCCGGTGGAGATCCCAATTGGGCCGCGAAGCGGGTAGGGGAGGCGCACGTGGACGGTGCCCCCAACGCCGTCGGTGGACCTGCCTATGGGGCCAAAATGCTGTGCTGTGTGGGGGAGACGCATGCGGACGGTCCACTGGGGCCTTCAGTGGAGCTCCCTACGGACGAAACGCTGTACTGAGTAGGGGAAACGCATGCAGAAAGTGCCATTGAGGCCTTCGGTGGAACTCCCCATATGGCCACGAAGCGCTGTAACTGGTGGGGGAAACGCATGTGGACGGCGTCGTTGGCGCCGCCAATGAAGCTCCCTATGGGGCCACGAAGCGCTGTTCTGCATGGGGGAGACGCACGCGGGCGGTAGCAATGGAAACTTCCGTGGACCTCCATGTGTGGCCACGAAGCGCTGTGCTCGGGGGGGACGCATGCGGGCGGTAGCACTGGGAGATTCGGTGGAGCTCCCTATGTGGCCACGAAGAGGCACTGGGTAATTAGGTGGGGCGCGTGCGGGCGGTAGCACGGGGCCTTCGGTGGAGTTCCCTCTGGGGTTACAAAACGCTGTACTTGGCGGGGGGGACGCATGCGGGCGGTAGCGCTGGGGCCGTCGGTGGAGCTCTTTATGGGGCCACAAAGCGGTGTGCTGGGTGAGGGGGACGCATGCGGGCAGTAGCATTGGGGTTTTCGGTGGAGCTCCCTTTGGGGCCACGAAGCGCTGCGCTGGGTGGGTGGGGCGCTGCGCTTGTCGGTGGCGCAACCTCCTCAACCGGCCAGGAGGTCCTGGGTGGGGCATCGTGCAGCCTCCGGTGGCGTTTCCTGCCGCCGCCTTCCCTCAACCGCCTCTGGCAGGCGTCGCACGCTCAGAAACGCTCGCCCGGCTCCGCAGGGCCACATTTTTTCTCCGGCACGCGCTGACCGAACGTGGCGCAGCATAAAAACGCGCCCATAGCGCCGAGGCGCCGTGCCCAAGACAGGCCATATGCACCGATTTGGGGGGGAGGGCCGCCGTGACCCCAGCCAACACAGGGGAGTGCGCAGCAGCGGGATGGTGGGGGGCATTGCCTCTGCGAGCGCCACCGGCAACGCTCACCTCAGACCAGGATGTGCCACTGACCACTTTGTACACCTAGCGGAGCGGGTGGGCCCAGGCAGCACGGCTTGCCCACCGTGGCGGGTACTCTGAAACTTCCCTGGCCTCACGGCTCCGCCGGGCCACTTGCCCTGCGGCCTTTGCTGCTCGGCGACCGCGCCTGGCCACTTCCACGGCCAAGCGCCTCGGTGGCCTGCCGGCTGCGTCGTTTGCGCAGGACGCCGGGCTGACCGCCGTTCTCCACCCCCTGACCTGCTGCTCCCGCAGCTAGGCGCCCCCGCCCCGCCGAACCTGTGGCTGGGCGTTCCCGCCACACCCAGCTGTGATGCGTACACCAGCCTGGTCAGCCCTCATTCCCCCTCTTCTCGCCATGGCTGCCGCTGCCGAACTTGTCAGGCGGCGGATGGCAATTCTTCGCCGTTCGCGCCACCTGAGCAATTGGCCTTCTCAGCAGCCCGCAGCATCTGTCCTCAGTGGCGTTGCAACCAAGAGGTTCGCAGCTGTCCTGCAGCCTGGCCATCAGCTGTTCAACTCGGAAGCTCTGCATCATTTGCCTGCCGCGAGCGACTCGCTGGCCAGCCCCCATGGTCCTGGCCTTTTCGCATCCTGCTGCAACCGTGCCACAGGAATGCCTGGGAGGCACGGCCTTGTGGCGAACAATTGGATGCCACCCGCTTCAGTGGACTCGCTCACCACTCTGCCCCTGCACTGGTTCGACTTGTTCTACGTTTTCAGCGCCTGCAGCCTTTTCCTCAGCCCCTGGGAATGGCCCGATGCCGCTCCACGGCCACTGCTAGGACGAATCACAAACGGCCAGCCGCAACGGCCGCTTCTGCCAAACATTGTCTTGCAGTGAATGCCCTCAACCCCGCCCGCCCTCCGCGGCCACCCTCGAGTCCCTCTTCCTCTCGTGCTGCCATACAAATCGTATGTTTCGCCCAGGCTGTTCAAGCGCGCGAGCGGATTGCCTCTGCCGCGCCGCGACGGGAAAAGCGTACTCCGGGGGTGCGACACCACGGTGCAACGAAGACCGGTTTCCGTGGGGCCCCCTTGGGGCGTGGGGCTCCTGTGTTATCATAGGGCCTTCACTGGGCCGTCTGGGAACCTGCTGGAGCTCGCGTGGGTCGTATTGGAGCCACGTGGAGGCCTCTTATAACACAATTGGACCTCAGAGAGGCCCGAAGGGGCCCTCCCACGACTGATGTTAAGATGAGCCCAGCGAAAGGCCCTCTCTAGTGAGCCCTGACCTTGAACAAGGCGCGGCACATGCACAAATTGACCATCCCCTCAAGTCAGTACGGAGCAATGGCGATGTGAGAAGGCTTGGGCCGACTGGAAACAAATATCGGGTAGCTCCTGGCAGCCGTGGAGAGCGGCGATACAGAGCTCGGGGATATGCTCCTCCTCTGAGACAGGACAGTGCGGCAAAACTCGGCGCTCGGCAAGCCATAGCGCATCGAACATATTTTAAGACGACCATGGATGAAAAACCTGCGTGGGTAAGCTGAACGGGCCCCATGAGAGGTATAAACGGAGAACCAGAACTGATGCGAAAGAACGGTGTCCTTGATCCCTCATCGACAAACTCAAAGGCGGAACCAACATTTGAATGGCCTGTTTCAACAACAACCAACATAAGTTGAGGGGGGAAGGAGGTGGACTACGAGGAGGAGGAGGAGGAGGACGACAAGGAGGCGGACGAGGAGGAGGAGGAGAAAGTGTATGAGGAGGAGGATAAGGATGAGGATGAGGATGAGGATGAGGAGGAGGAGGAGGAGGAGGAGGACCCCCTCCAGCTCTGACTTATGGTGGTGGTAGTGGAAAACATGCCCATCAGCGGGGGGGCATGTCAGCCAAACGTTCAGGCAGGCCGTGGTAAACTGTTCCTGGGGTGTACTTGCACTGGCTCGGTGCCGCCGGGCAGCCGCCGAGCACCGTGGCGCTCGACCCGCCCGCCGGCCTGCGCGCGGCGCGCGCAGAAAATTCGGCCAGGCGCTGGCCCGCGCGCACCCCCGAAGGGACTGAGAGGGGGGGGAGGAGTGACGGGCAACGTTTAGGGGGGGGACCAGCTCCTCCTAGCTCCTCCTCCCCTCCCCTCCTCCTTCCTCCTCCTCCTCCTCCCCCTCCTCCTCCCCCCCATCCCCCTCCTCCTCCTCCTCCTCCTCCTCCTCCTCCTCCTCCTCCTCCTCCTCCTCCTCCTACTTCTCTGCCTCCTCAGGTGGGAAACATTCGAGCTGGAATCGGCGAAGCATTGCCGATGGATCGGCAACAGGCCCGGGATGGCGAATCCACACCTTTCTGGGCGGGGTGGGGCGACAGGGCTCCTGCATCGGCGATCAGCGGGCGAGTGGGGGTCGATGCGTCCCCTCCAAAGCCCATCCCCCCCAGACGAAGCCCCTGAAGGAAGGGTAGAGGGCAAAACATCCACCCCCATGATAACCACCTTGACAAGCGAGTCCGTCCAGTAAACGTACCCAAGAAAGGAATCGAACAGGGCAGGACTGTTTAATAAACGCCCAGGGCCGTTGTTGAGTAAACGCCAGTGATCGGGTCTGGTTGGCTTTTCTTCCCTTGAAAGGGGGCGCGGGAGCGCGGGGAAAGAGGCCCCGACCTCTCCCAGGTGCGTTCCGACTCGAAATTCCAAACGAATCCGACGGTGGTGGCAAGAGCCTCCCGAGAGGCCGACAAACATGGAGAACGAGGGAAGAATGGCGGCGCGGAGCGGGGCAGCGCGCGGAGAAGAGACACCGAGCCCCGCGTGCCAAAGATCGGGTGTCGGCGGCAGGCCCGCCTGCGGGTGCGGACTCAGACCGAGGCCGGGCAGGTGGGGCCGTTGTTGGGGCAGACCACCTGGGCGGCGAGAAGCACCGGGCCTCACGCGAGACGGCATGTACGGCAAGTTCGCGTCGTGCCGACCCTTGCTTTGGCTCCTGACACCACGTGGATCGCCCAACATTGATAGATCGGCGGCTGTCCGATAGCCGGATCGTTCCATACTGGCCGACTCTGAGAACCTGTTGGCACTCAACCTTGAACCTTGAGCGCCCGTGGCGGGGTCGCGGCGAGTCGACACGACGCGAACCTCCTGTAGAGCTGTAGAGGCCTTTGCGCTGCGGCTTCGGCGAGGGACCAACGTGGCACACCACGTGGAGAGGAGGGCGCCTGCGCGCTGCCTTACACGGGAACCTTGCGCGTGACTGTCCGCGCAAGCGACCACGTTTTCTTCCGTCGCTCGCCTGGCACTTGCCAACCTGGCAGAGCTGGGTGCCCCCGCAGTGCTTGGGGCTCGCCTGCGTGCCGCACTCCTCCGAGGTCGGGCATATGCCGGTGCCGGGGCAGACCACCTGGAAGCCCGTGCCACCTGTGGGCTCTGGACGGCAAGGCGTGATTCGGAAGCGGAAGCGGAAGCGGAAGTCTGCCATCGCCGCGGGGCGACCCCACAAGGGCAGCAGGCGCGCCAAACGCGCTGGCCTTCAGGGAGGCCAGGTTGCTGCACAGGTGAAACGTCGACGAAGAAGATGGATGGATGGAAGGGGTTCGTGAAGCGGGATTTGGCCAATCAGCTCAATAGCTGATGTTCCTGGCGCCTCCCGGCGCCGGGGGGCGCCAGTGTGCCGAGGAACGCGCACGGCAGCGGGGCCGAGACCAGCGGGGCCCGTAACTGACCCAAATGGGGTCGGAGTGGATGGGGTCGGGGGGTCGCACCGCATCGCCAACACAGAGATCCAGCGCATTGGAAAAATCAAGACGGAAGCTTTTTCCCCAAATTTCGGCGATGCATCGGCAGCGCATCAGCGGTGCATCCTCCCGCACCATCTGGGGGGCCCACAGACTTTCGCCCCGCCCAGACCTGGCTGGGGGATGTGGCAGTTCTGGGTCCCCTGGGCGCAGGCGCCGCCCGGCCCGGCCATCCCCTCTCGGGGCAGGGCGACTCGAGGCACCGGCGGCTCGAAGCCTCCGGCCCTGGCCCAGCCCCCCCCGGGGCCCAGACGCACCTGGGGAGACCAAAAGGTACCGATACCGCTGCTCCCGGACCTCTCCCGAGGCGCGATCTGACCAGGACTTCGATGCGAATCCGGGGGTGGCAACGAGGGCCGCCCTGGAGGCCCCAAGAAGGGAAAAACGAGGGAAGCGGTGCTCCCCGGACCTCTCCCGAGGCGCGATCTGACCAGGACTTCGATGCGAATCCGGCGGTGGCAACGAGGGCCGCCCTGGAGGCCCCAGGAAGGGAAACACGAGGGAAGCGGTATGGGTACCCTTTCCCCCTCGGAGCACCAGCCCCTCGAGCTGCGCCCAGCCGTGGCGGCGAAGACCCCCCCCCCCCGAAGTCCCACGCTCGCCGCGGCCTCGGCGTCGCCCTCCCCTCGGCCCCTCGGCCTCGAGGCGCCGCTCGCCCGCGGAGGCCGCGCCCAGCGCCGCCTGCTGCAGCAGCGCCGCCTCGTCCTGCTCGCATGCGGCGTCCTGCGAGGCGGCCACGGCCACCAGGGCGAGGAGGAGCGAGGCGCGCAGGGCCATCTGTCGCCGCGCGGCGGGAGAGCGGAGGCTCGGCGGCGCGCCGCCGGGGGGGAGAGCTCGGAGGAGGGGGAGAAGGAGGAGAAGGAGAAGGAGAAGGAGGAGGAGGAGGAGGAGAAAGTGGATGAGGAGGAGGATAAGGATGAGGATGAGGATGAGGTGGAGGAGGAGGAGGACCCCCTCCAGCTCTGATTATGGTGGTGGTGGTGGTGGAGGAGGAGGGGAGGAGGAGGAGGAGGGGAGGAGGAGGAGGGGGAGGAGGAAGAGGGAGGGAGAATGGAGGAGCAGGAGGAGGAGGAGGAGGAGGAGGAGAAGGAGAAGGAGAAGGATGAGGAGGAGGAGGAGGAGGAGGAGGAGGAGGAGGAGGAGGAGGCGGAAGGGGAAAAGGGGGGGCAGGGCCTCCTCGGAGGGCAGCGGGGCCTCCCAGAGAGGGGCTCTGCGCCAAAGGCCGGGGGCCTTCTGAGCCTCCTGAGAGGGCCGCCCCCCCCCCCCGGATCCCGCTCCCAGGGCGCGCCGCCGAGGCTGAGAGTCTCCCTTCTGCCTGCGGCCAGGACGAGCGCTCGAGCCCCCTTGAGCCAAACGTGCTACGGAATGCACGGGGGGCCGCCCTCGGGCGGCGCGTGGTCGGATCGATCGATGGCACGAGTGACCTTCGAACTGATCGAGCCGTGGACAGCCCTGCATCTTCAGCAGCCAAGACATGGCCCACGGACGGCCAATCAGTGCATAAGCCCCACGCCATTTCCAAACGCCCGTCGCGCCATGGCTGCTGAACGGGCCCCGACCCCCCAGCACAACGACAAGAACGGAACAGAACTGGAAGCGTCCGATTTGAGGACAGCACGACCCACCCCACCCGCAGCCATGCACCCCACTTCAGACTTGGTCATCTAGGGGGTCCTGGCTGGAGGTGGGGTGGCTTCCTGCGGCGTCCAGCCCCTGCCCCCGGCCAGGACCTCCTGGATAACAAGGTCGGGAGTGGGCGCCCTGGCTGGGGGTGGGTTGTGCTGTCCACTCCCACCCCTCCCTGTCTCTGTGTGGGGCCAGCGATCATCGGGGCTGGCCGCGTCTGGTTATCGTAAGCAGGTGCCGTATGTATCTCAACTGGGGTCAATCTCACTGCGCGATTGTCCGAAGCCCTGCCCAGAGAGCCGCCCATCAGCCAGAGCAAGGGCCCCGGGGGGTCCAACCTCGACTCGTCAATCCTTCCCGACTCCAAGGTCTTGTTGCGACGACGTCGGCCCTGACTTACGACACCGCCTGCTCCGTTCAACCCTGTTTGAGCGACCTCCAATCTCGGAGGACCGCAAGGCCCTCGTATTTCGCATGTATCTCCTGCCTATCGGGGGTTGTTTCCTCCGTGCCCAGGGGCCCAAAAAGGACCACCTGCGGGCCTCCAGCCCCGAGTGCCCGCGCAGGCGATGCCACAGCGTGGAGGCGGCGCGAACCTGCCAACTCCTCCTCCTGCTCATCCTGACCAGTCCGTTGGGCTGCGCCCGCCATTGCCACGAGAAACTCCCCACAAGCCCCGTTAACAATCGAAGAACTTCGTCCTGAGGCGTCACTGCCGTGTCTTTCCAGTGGGAACGGGTGCTGGATCCCCGGGCTTTCCCCAGGACCGGCTTCTCGTCCGAGGCGGAGGGATGGCCCTGAGAGCCCGAAAGCGGCAAACCGCCTTCCAGGACCCCCGATGACGACCCCGAGAAGTCCGCCGCTGGAACTTCTCCCAAAGGGGAGCGTGCTGGCCAAAACCCTGATAGGAATCCAGCCACGACGACGAGAAACCTCGCTGGAAGCCCACCGAAACCGCCAAAAACTTGGGCTTGGGCCAACGAACCCGACCGGGACCGACTTCCGTCGGCGACGAGCGAAGGGGGTAAGTGAGAAGGGGACGGCCTTCTCAAAGGCGGCGGGGCTTCTGAGAGGAAGTGTTTTTTCCTACTCTTTCGGGGACAGGCTTCGAACACTTCTCGGAAGGCCGGGGGACTCCCGAGCTTTCTGACAAGGCCCGCCCATTCGCACTTCCCCCAGGGGAGCCTACGTAGAATCCGCCGACCCCGTGTGGGTCTCTAGGCGTGTGAGATTCTCCCCCCCCCATACCCCACCCCCCTGGGGACCCCAAACCGGCAATTTGACCCCCCCCCCCCGGGGCCCGGACGGCCCACCCCCGAACTCACCAGGGGCGATCCAGGCTCCGCAGGCTCGGTCTGGAGCTCCACGACACCCCGTCAAGCTCCCAAGACACCCCCAAGACGGTCCAAGTGAGCCCAGACTCGCCGAATGATCGATCCAAGATGCCCAAGAAGCCGCGAAGACACCCCAAGAGGCATCCAAGAGGCTTCCAAGGAAGCACAAAAGAAGCCCAAATGGTCAAACTCTACTGAGAAAACATACGCGTATACACGACTTTTCGGCCTGCGCGGAGTTGAAGAACATCCAAGAGGCATCCAACCAAAACCGCCCCACGACGGCCCCAAACCCTCCCACGAATCCCCCAAGACGGCCCCAGAGGGCTCCAAGCCGGCCTCAGAGGCGCCCAAGACGGCCCAAAAGTGTCCCCACCATGCCCCAGACAAGGCCCAAGATGGGAACCTCGAACCGAACATGTTGATTTTCCGCCAGAAGAAACTCCCAGGAAGCCCGAAGAGGCCCCCGAGAGGGCCTAAGAGGCCCCCAAAAAGGAACCCAAAAGCCCCCAAAGGCCCCCAAGAGGCTCGAAGGAGACCCCAAAACGGCCCCCTAGAGCCTTCGAAACTGCCTCCAAGAGGCTCGCGAGAAACCTCGCCACGAGATCCCAACAGATAGGTTAGGCTTCATACCCACAGCCCAGGCACAGCGGCCGGATGGGCCGAAAGCCACGAGACACTCTCACGGACTCCAGCCGTAGCGACAATGCCACCCCAGGCAGTCCGATCCACCGCCTCTATAATTATTTCCTTCCCCTGGCCCCCAAACAGAAACATCGACCAACTCCATCCCTTTCTATCATTCCCTCCTCTTCCTGTTTCCCGTGGCGTAGCCCTCGGGAACCCGCCTAGGAGCCCAGACGGCCTGGGAAGAAATCGTGAGCCAAAGAAGGGTGGTCTCGGAGAGTGTGCCGACCCGGGGCCCGGGCCGCCAGTACCACAGCATACTACATACGTGGGCCTCCTGTCCTCCCATCGCGTCCAAGACAGCTCAAAAGACCCCCACATGAAATGCAAGAGGGCCCAAAGGCCGCGGTTTCCAGAGAAGACCTGGGAAACGGTATCTCGGCAAACAAAACATAAAAAGGACAGATGTGGCGTAAGCCTACATAATCGAAGCGAACCAAAAGATATCGGATCGGAGGAAATCGGCAGCCGAGTCGGGAAAAGTCGAATCAGCGGAAATCGGCAAGCTAGGCCTCCAAAAAGAAATCGGAGCCCAAATCAGCATCCCAAGTCGAGTAGAATCGGAATCGAATCAAATCGTAGGAACGGAACTGAGCCCTGCTTCCCCCCACGGCTCGCCGCCGATTCCGTTCATCGCGGGCCGCAGCCTCCCAACCCTGGCTCCCAGGCGCCGATACTCCGCGAATGCTGTGCCGAAACCTCCCTCTGGAGACCGCCAAAACACGGGGCCGGAGCAGGCGGGGTCGGAGGCTCGCGCCGCAGCGCCGATGCATCGGCGATGCACCAACAAGGTCGGGGCGACGAAAACGCGAGCACGGATCGCGCCGCAGCGCCGATGCATCGGCGATGCACCAACAAGGTCGGGGCGACGAAAACGCGAGCACGGATCGCGCCGCAGCGCCGATGCATCGGCGATGCACCAACAGTAGCACGGATCGCGCCGCAGCGCCGATGCACCGGCTATGCACCAACACGGTCGGGACGACGACCACCAAGCATGGATACGAAAACGCGACCACGGATCGCGCCGCAGCGCCGATGCACCGGCTATGCACCAATACGGTCGGGACGACGACCACCAAGCATGGATACGAAAACGTGACCACGGATCGCGCCGCAGCGCCGATGCACCGGCTATGCACCAACAGAGTCGGGACGACGAACACCAAGCAGGGATACGAAAACGCGAGCACGGATCGCGCCGCAAAGCCGATGCACCGGCTATGCTCCATCAGGGTCGGGACGACGAACACCAAGCACGGATACGAAAACGCGACCACGGATCGCGCCGCAGCGCCGATGCACCGGCCATGCACCAACAAGGTCGGGACGACGACCACCAAGCACGGATACGAAAACCGACCACGGATCGCGCCGCAGCGCCCATGCACCAGCTATGCACCAACAAGGTCGGGACGACGAACACCAAACACGGATACGCAAACGCGAACACGGATCGCTCCGCAGCGCCGATGCACTGGCTATGCACCACCAAGCACGGATACGAAAACGCGAGCACGGATCGCGCCGCAGCGCCGATGGATGCATCGGCTATGCTCCAACAGGGTCGGGACGACGAACACCAAGCACGGACACGAAAACGCGAGCACAGGTCGCGCCGCAGCGCCGATGCATCGGCTATGCACCAACAAGGTCGGGACGACGAACACCAAGCAATTACGAACACAGACCACGGATCGCGCCGCAGCGCCGATGCATCGGCCATGCACCAACAAGGTCGGGAAGACAAACACCAAGCACGGATACAAAATCGCGAGCACGGATCGCGCCGCAGCGCCGATGCATCGGCGATTCACCCGCGAGGTCGGGGCGACGAAAACGCGACCACGGATCGCGCCGCAGCGCCCATGCATCGGCTATGCACCAACACGGTCGGGACGACGATCACCGAGCACGGATACGAAAACCGACCAGGGATCGCGCCACAGCGCCGATGCATCGGCTATGCACCAACAAAGTCGGGACGACGATCACGGATACGAACGATCACGGATCGCGCCGCAGCGCCGATGCATCGGCTATGCACCACCACGGTCGGGACGCCGAACACCGAGAACGGATACGAGAACCGACCACGGATCGGCGATCGGCCGCAACACCGATGCATCGGCGACGCTCCAGCGAGGTGGGGACGACGAAAGCCGCAACGCAGCAACGCCGATGCATCGGCGATGCGCCAACGAGATCAGAACGACGAAAACGCAAGCACGGATCGCGCCGCAGCGCCGATGCGTCGGCGATGCACCAGCGAGGTGCTACCCCGAAGAGCTCCCGGGCAGCCAACCCCCGCGGCAGGGGCGGGTTCGGGGCGCGGAAGGGGGGGGGTCCTGCTCTGGTCGTGCCCGCCCGGGCCGTCGTGGCACTGGCCCTGGCCCGCGGGGGGGGGGGAGAGGTGCGGGGAGGGGGGGGGTGGGGCAGACGACGTGGGGAGGAGGGAGGAGGAGGGGGGAGGACGACGACGACGACGAGGAGAACGAGGGAGAGAAGACGGCGATGGAGGAGCACGGGGAGCGAGGGGTTAGGATTAGAGAGGAGGATGGGGAGGATGGCGTCAGACGAAGTGGCGACGGGGAGGCGGCCAAGGAGCGGGGTGACGGCAATGGGAAGGAGGATCGCAAGGGAGAAGAATACTGAGGAAGGCGATCGTGAATGAGAAGGGGGAGGATGAGAAGGAAAAAAAGGAAAGAGGGACGATGGACGAGTGGGGCGGGAAGAGGAAAGTTGTCGGGAAGAAGGATCTGGAGGATGAGGTACGGGAGTTGGGGTGGACGTGTGGCGGGGACAAAACATAAGACAAAGCGAGTGGGAGGATGCGGAGACGAAGGGAATTTGGGATGAGGTCAAGAATGAAAAACAACTCGTGGGGGAAGGGATGGATGAGGAGACGGATGGTGAAGGTGACGATGAGGGAACGGATAGTGGGGGAAGGGAGAACAAGATGGCGGGGAATGAGGGGGGCGAATAGGCGGGGTGGGGCGATGAGCACGAACATGAGACAAATAAGGGCATACGCACAAACGAAACATAATGAACAAACATACAATGACAACAAACACACAACAAATGGGGAGACACGGCCGCCCAAGGCGACAACTCGAACGACAGCTGACCGAAGCGGCAACGGCACCGAAGCGGACCGAAACCTACAGTCCGCAGGCAACCAAGAGGGGCGTCAACGACGCAGCAACGACACGTCCAACGACCGAGACTTACCAACCGAAGGCAACCGATTGCGACGCCGCCGAATCGACCAGACCGCGGGCAGCTCTAGAAGAGGAAGGATGCTGACAGATCACGAAGGAGGCCAGGGGGGAAGGGCGAGGCGAAGGGGGATATGGGGTCCCAATGATGAATGAGCCGGATATACATATGCTAACATGTACTTACATTCTTCCCTCGGGAACGCTTGCATCCATTAGGATCCCACGCCAACGCATTCTACCCAGACGACGCAGATGTTTGATCCACGTGACTCTCGCACACGCGTAAGAATACATATGTGTGTGCGCGTGTGTGCATGGAGCAAGTTGTTGTTTCATACGAGAGGACGCAGCCCAGGAGATGGGGCCGAACTGGAGGATTGGCGACGCCGCCGCGTCTGTTGGCGGGGGAGTCCCAAGTCGCAACCAAACTTACGCAAGCCGAACCCTGGATGCTGGATGCAACCGTCGAATTGGCGGGGTGCCACCCTTTTCCTTTTCATCATCGTCTTCATGCGCGTCCACTTCCGCATCCATGTCCTGGACCTCCCTATTCTCCTCGACCACATCCGTTGGTGTTTCCCCATCTCCCTCGTCAGCCTCTTCAGAATTCGATCCACGAAGCTTCCGCGCCGACGAACTGAACCCGAATCCCGGACACACGTTGTGCGATCCAACTGGATCCATTAATTTTGCAGGCGAGAAGAAAGCTTTCGGCCCGGGCACGTAGAGAAACCAAAGGGCCATCGGGAGCCTTTTCCTGCCAAGCTCGCCAGCATGGCCACCAGAAAACCCGCCGAGAAGCCCAGAAGAGGCCTTAACACAGGCCCCCAAAGGAGGCCCTCGAGAGGCACCCCCAAGCGACACACTCCCCTCGGACCCACGTCCCAGACAAGGCTGCGGCATGGGTAGAAGGCAACTGCTCGCCCGAACAGTAGTTGCACGCAAATGCTCGTACTTACCGGGGGAGATTTTTCCTCATCTCAGTAGCCCTGCCAAGACATGCACACTGGGCGGATGGCGCCACCACCCAGCCGATCCGCGAAAAGGCCGATGCGAGCCGAGACAGAGAGGGACAGGGCAAGGAAGCATACAGCATAACGAAAGAGGCGGCAGGGTACTCTGCCTTTGGAGCCCCTCTCACCCTGGCGGCGGCCAAGGGATGCTGATCACGTGGATGGGTCCGCCGACCGTTCGACTGGCGGCCGCCCGTGGCCGCCACCGCGCGCTGGCTGGGTCGGCCGAGGTCTCGCCTGCTGGGCGCCCGGGGGCACCCGCGTGCGCTGGCAGGGTCCGCCTGGTGGGGGCCCGCTGCAGATTGCACAGAGCTTGCACCACGCAGCATGCACCACACAGCGTGCACCAAATACCGTGTATTGTGCCACGGGTCTTGCATCACATGTGCCGCGTATTCAGCGTCCAATAGCCGAGGTCCGCGCTGCGTGCATCTAGATATCCGCCACCGGAACCTTGAAGCACGAATTGGATTGTCCTTTGGTCCCGAGTTCGATCCGTGGGAGCCGCAGTCCCCAATCCTGAGGGCTTTTAGCAAGGGGCCCAGACCCGACATTGCCAAATCTTTCGGGGGCTGGCACGTGCCAAGGCGGGTTGTTGCATTCATTGTTCGGGCTCACGGGGACCCCAAGACAGTCACGAGGGCCCCAAGAGGCTCTCAAAGAACGGTCCAAGGGGGCCCCGAATCGCCGAAAGATCGCCCCCAAACGCCCCAGATGGCCACAAGACAGCCCAAGATGCCCTCAAAACGCACAAAAAAGGCCTCCAAGAGCGTTCCCCCAGAGGGCCCCAAGAGGAACAAGACATTGAATTTCCTGAGGTGTGTCTAAAGATCTGTGCGGTCTCACCTTTTAGGCTACCCGATGCTCCAAGAGGGCCCACGGGACGCCCTAGATCGCCTCAAGACGGCCCACAAGGCCTCCAAGAGGGCCCCCCAAACGGCCTAAGAGATCCATTAGACGGCCCAAGAAGCGCCCGAGGTGACCAAAGGAGTCCCCAAGACGGCTCCAAGAAGGAGCCCATATGGGGGGCCCGAGCGGACATGTCGAGCCCTCGGCACCGAGAGGCCTTAGGCGGCCCCAAGAAGCCCCCAGACGGCCCAAAGAGGCCCCCAAACGGTCCCCACGAAGCCCCAGAAGGCCCCCACGACGCCCCCAGAAGATCCCAAAACTGCCCCAACGAGACCCCCGAGAGCGCTTCGAAGAGTCACGGAAAAACATCCCTGGGAACTCTGACCCACCACCCACGCACGGTGGCGGGCCGACGGCCATCGTGTGTGCGTACGTGTGTATATGTATGTATGTATATATATATATATACACATATACTAGAACCACGCGCGCGCTTCGCGCGCGCTTAGGTTCTAGTCGACCCCATCCCTTGAGGAGGTCCCGTATCCACTGAAGTGATTACCCATTGATGGTGTAAGCATGAGGTACAAGAAGCATCCATAATGCTGGCCGAACAGAACGCAAGAACCGACAATGACATATGCTCCTTAATCCGCCGACCCTGTCGGCGTGTGTGAGGCGCTCTTCCGTTTGTCGTCGTCGGTGTCGTCGTCGCCGTCGCCGTCGTCGTTGTCGTCGTCGTCGCCCTCGCCATCTTTCCCCTTTCCCCGGGCCCTCTTCCTCAACCGATCCAGCCAACACGAAATCGAATCGAACAACGAAGGGAAGCACCTTCCCTTGATCCCTTCCCCAGCGGGGGGGGGGTCCCGGGGCAACTCCGGGGGTGTGGTCCCGGCGGGTGGTCTCGGGGGGTGGTCCTGGGGGGTGGCCCCGGGGGGTGCCCTGGGGCCCGTGGGGCTCCTGTCATTGTTTTGCCGATCCCGAATATGTCCCGGGACCCCCCCAAGAACCGGGGGGAGAGAGCCTCTCGTCCCCGCTTTGCCACCCCTTCCAAGCGTCCCATGCTCCCCCTGTCCACAGGAGGGAGCCCCCCCCCCACGGGCCAGTCCCCTCCTCCACAGGGGGGAGCGACCCCCCTTGGTCGTCGTCGTCGTCGTCGTCGTCGTCGCCGCCGTCGTCGTTCAGGGTCGGCGGCACCGGCAGTAAGGTCTCTCCAGTATTCAATTCGAAGCTACGCAAGCCAGTTTAGCCAAACACATGCAAGGCTATGAATGCAATGCAAAGCAAAGGAAAGCGATGCTCATAAGTGCAATGTGGATCACGAAACCATGCAATTGCACATGCAATGGAAAGCAGCCCAGTGGAATGCAATGCAATACAGTGCACGATAAGACAAAAGACCGAGAGAGTCCGAGGCGTCACGGAACTCAGAGCTCCCAGGGACGAGTCGCCCTGGGAAGAGCCCAGGAGGACCCCAAGGGGAGCCCAAGACAGGGTCAAAGGGCACCCAAGAACATCCAATGAGTTCTTCGAGAGAGGCTAAGGGGGGCCCAAGCGTGGCCCCGAAAGAGCTCCAAGCAGGCTCCAGAACGAAGCACAGGAGGGCCCCAAGAGGCGCCCCAGGAAAGCCCGAAGATAACGACAGAAAGAGAGGGTCCAAGGAAGTGCCTCCTCAGCGCGACAAAAAAGCAGAGGCCCACAATGAGCCCCAAGAAGGGCGTTCTCAACAGCCCCATCCCTTGAGAAGGTCACAGCTCCACTGAAGCAGTGACCCACAACTGGATTGAGCTCGAGGTGAAAAAATGCCGATCATGTGGATGGAAGCGAGACCTACGGCCCCAGATGAAGGCGGGGTTCACATGGCGCCCCCCCGTCAATTTCGGCACGGCGCTCACACGGATCTTGTCCCCCTGGAAGCTCCTCTTTCGGGTCCAGGGACAAAGTTCGCACGGCGTCGCTCCGCCCATCTCGGCACACCCAACACACGAATCGTGCCCCAGAGGGACGTCGTTTCACGTACGGCCTTAGTGTGGGGATTCGCATAACGTCACGTCCCCCACGCGTATGTCGACTGTCTCCTCACACGAATCGTATCAACAGGGAGCTCCGCCGACGGTTCCAGAGCCAACGTTCGCATCCCGCCGCCCCGCCCATGGCAGTAAATACACCCCTGACCTGGATCGTGAGTTCGGGGCGTCTTGGGTGCTTCTGTGGGCCACGCGGCATGTTTCTGTGAGGCCTCTGAAGCCCTGAGACGGATCGTGAATCGGGAGCCTCTTGAAGCCTTTTCTGGGAGCCTCGTGCAGGACGTCGAAGCGAGACCTCCCATACGCTTACGGGTGAATGCTGGGACGCCTCCTGGGACCGTTTTGGGAGCGTTTTGGGAGTCTCTGGGGGCCTCTTGGGACCTTCTTGGGGGTCCTTTTGGGGCTCTTTGGGGCCCTCTTGGCCCGTCCCGGGGCCCTCTTGGACCGTCTTGGGCGCTTGGGCCGTCTTGGGGCCCTCTTGGGCCGTCGAGGGTGCCTCCTATGGCCCTCTTGTGGCTTCCTGGGGACGCTTTTGGGAACCTCTGGCGACCGTCGTGGGCCGTCGGGGGGCTCTCATGGGCCGTGTTGGAGTTCTCTTGGGCCGTCTTGGGGCCTTTTTCGGGGCCTCTTGGGTCGTCTTACGGCCGTCTTGGGGGCCTTTGGGTCCGTCTTGGGCGCTGTTAGAACCGAAGAAGCAAATATGCTAAAAACGTACGTTTTCCGAAGGGAAAAAACTGTGTTTGCCTTTTGGTGACCTTTTGGGAGGCCTCTTGGGCCGTCTTGAGGGCCTCTGATCCAAAAATGTAAATTTTCCGCTGGTTTGTGAAAAAATAGAATTTCTCGAGGACCTTTTCGGAAGCCTCTCGGGCACCCTTGGGGGCCTCCTGGGCCGTCTTGGAGCGCTCTTGAGGTCCTCTTGGTGCGTCTTGGAGAGCTCTTGAACCATATGTAAACAATCTTGGGCGGATTTAGGGCTGCTCTGCGCCTCGGGGGCGGGTCCCGGAGGGCTCCTGGGAGGGGGGCACTACCTATGTACAAGGGGGGGGGCGGGTCCCCGGGGTGGGAATCCCCCCCCCACATATATATATATATATATATATATATATATATATATATATATATATGGGCGCCTCCCCACCACAAGATCTACCTCATCGTTCTTCTGCAGGGGTCAATATCATTACGCCTTCTCTTCTTCACCTCGTCGTCTAGGAGGGGGGATGAGGAGGAAGAGGAGGAGGAGGATAATGATCAGGAGGAGGAGAGAAGGAGGAGGAGGAGGAGAAGCAGCAGCATAATAAAGTCACAGAAGGATGGACTGAGGAGAAAGATTTCATCAGAGGAGGACAACGGAGGAAGGAGGAGGAGGAAAAGGAGGAGGAGGAGGCTCCCGCCTCAGAGGCCCCCCCCCAAAAAAAGCAAACAAAATGAGGCACCCGCCTGAGAGGCCCCAAAACAAACCAAACAGAAGGAGGCTCCCGCCTGAGAGGCCCGAACAAATTCAAACAGATGGAGGTTCCCGCCCGAAAGGTCCCAAACAAAACCAGAATAAACCCAAACACCATGCCTTTCATTCCTGTAACTGTCCCCAACAACAGGGGGGGGAAAGTTCCAGAGGAGATGGCGGCCCTCGTCAATGCACCTGGTGCAGCGGCGTCGGATCTCTCCTGGAACTGTTTTGTTGATTTTTCCTTCCTGGCTTTTGAGGGGCAATTGCAGGGATGAGAGGCATGGTGTTTGGGTTTCCTTTGGTTTTTTGTTGGACCTCTCAGGCGGGAACCCCCATTTGTTTGGGTGTTCGGGGGCCTCTCAGGCGGGGGCTTCCTTCTGCTTTTTTTTTGGGGGGGGCCTCTCAGGCGGGGGCCTCATCTTGTTTGTTTTGTTCTGGGACCTTTCAAGCGCGAGCTTACTTTTGATTGTTTTTTGGGGGGGGGCCTCTCAGGAGAGAGCCTCGTCTTGTTTGGTGTTGGGGGGGGCCCTCAGGCGGGGGCCACCTCTTGTTTGTTGGGGGCCTCTCAAGCGGGTGCCCCTCACGGTGAGTAAGTCGTTTGGCAACCTCTCAGGCGGGAGCCGGCGTTGATGGCAATGGAACTGCTATCCAGGAGGGGGAATCCAAGGGGAGGGGGAGGAGGAAGAGAAGAATGAGGAGGAGAAACAGGATGATTCTGAAGAGGATGCGGACGCGGAGGAAGAGGAGGAGGAAGGAGGAGGAGGATCAGGAGGAAAAGGAGGGGGAGGAGGAGGAGGAGGAGGAGGATCATGAGGAGTCCGCGACAGGATACTCAGCGGGAGGGGTTAAGGGAGAAAAAGAGGAGGAGGAGGAGGAGGAGGAGGAGGAGGAGGGGGAGGAGGAGGAGGATCAGGAGGAGGCCGCGACGGATGCCCAACGAGGGAAGGAGGAGGAGGAGGAGGAGGAGGAGGGGGAGGGGGAGGAGGAGGAACAGGAAGTGGATCCCCACCACCATCGCCACAGGCAGGCCATCTTCGAACGGGCTCATGCCAACTGCGGAGGAGGGAAGGCAACCTCGGAATGATAACTCGGGGCGCAATGCTCTTAAAATGGGTGTAACACCCAGGGTGGAGTCAAAGGCACCATGCCTATGTAGGATGAGGATGATCGGGGAGGAGCCACAGCAGGGCGTAGTGCTCTTGCTTTTAGCTGCAGGGGAGAAGAGCGCAATGCTCTAGGAGGAAGAGTGCAGTACTCTGAAACGCTGGGCGTAAGGCTCTTCACATGGGCGTAATGCCCAGGGGAGTGATTAAGGCGCGACGCCTCCTCTCTTCAGCGTAACGCTGCTTCTCTTTGGGCGTAAGGAACGTTTTCGCGGAGTCTCCGAAGGCCCCAAGGAATCCGGGAACTGTGGATTTGGGTTAGATGCTCATCCATTCAGGACTCAGGACAGTATGCCCGGGCCCGGGCGTACTGTCCAGGCCACCCTGAGCGCGCGCTCAGGTTCTAGCCCCGGCTGGGGGGGCGCTGGACGATCTTGGACAACGCTATCAAGCACAGGCGCGCGACGGCATCTGAGGAGCTTCTGGGGTGTTTCGCATGCTTCGTCAACTGGCTGGTGGAGGCACCTCTTGGGTGCTTCTTGGGGGGGCGTCTGAAGGTCCCTGGGGGCATCGGTTCTGCAATCTGAAGCCGTCATTGGCCGTCTTGGCTGCGTGGAGGCCCGACTTGAGGCCACCTGCGGCCAGATTGAGGCAATCGGGAAGCCTCCCGGGGGCCTCATGCAAGCAGTTTTGACGCATCGAGGGCACTCTTGGGCTATTTTAAAGCCTCTTGGCCGTCTCCTAGGGGCCTCTTAGGCCCTCGGGAAGCTTTTGGGGTCCTCGTCGGACCACTTGGGGGCCTCTTGTGGCCTCCTGTGGGCCTTTCGGGGGAACGCTCTGCTGTTGGGTCGCGTTCCCCTTCTTGGGCCTCTCTTGGGGCTCTTGGGGCCCTCTCGGGCCGTCTTGGGCACCTCAAGCACCGTCCTGGGGCCCTCGCGGGCCGTCTTGGGGCCCTCTTGGAGGCCTCTTCCTCTATGTGGGAGCGGTATTGGAAGCCTCTTGGGCCGTCTTGGAGCATCGGGATGCCTAAAAGCAAAAAAAAATTAAAACCCGTCAACACCCAATCGTAAGACAATGAATTGTGCCTCTCGGGGCCACCTTGGGAGATCTCTTGGAACCTCGTCGGCCCTCTTGGGAGCTTCTTGGGGGCCTCTTGGATCCGATTGGGGGCCTCTTGGGACTCTCGGAGTAGAAAGCTCGGATTCTCGGTTCGTGTTTCCCTTCTTGGGCCTCTCTTGGGTCCGTATTGGGGCCCTCTCGGGCCGTCTTGGGCGCCTCAGGCACCGCCTTGGGGCTCTCGTGGGCCGCCAAGCCTCTTCGGCTATCTTGGAGCTGTCTTGGAGGCCCCATCCTCCTCCTCGTCCCCCTCCTCCTCCTCCTCCTCCTCCCACTCCAGTACTCGCTCCTCCTGATCTTCCTCCTCCTCCTGCAGCATGTTCCGAAGGCTCCCGCAAGAACATGCTGTGCACAAATGCTGTCACTGCTGCCGTCACCGTGCCCTGGGTGGTGGGTCAGAGGCCTCATGGCTGTTGGTTTGGATCTCGTGGTTGGCCTGTCGGGGACATCGTGAAAACAGTTTCGCAGCTTCTCGGTCGGGCCTCTTGGGTGCCTCTTGGGGGCCTCCTGAGGCCTCTTGGGGGCTCCTTGGGGCCTCCTGGGGCACTCTTGAAGCGGGAGGGTCGAATGTTTGAGTCGTGGTCCCCCTCTTGGGCGCATCTTTGGCCCGTCTTGGGGCTCTGTTGGGCTGTCTTGGGGGACTCTGGGGCCGTCTTGGGACCCTCTGGGGCCGTCTTGGGGCGCTCTTGGGGGCCTATTGAGCCGTCTTGGAACGTCGGGCAGCCGAAAAGGCTGGAAGGCCAAAACCATTCGAAATCCTTCGTAAAATGTACGATTTCGGCCTCTTGCAGCGCTCTGAAGGGGCGTCTTGAAGCGTCGTGGAGTACCTTGGGGGGCCGCTTGGGCCGTCTTGGGAGCCTCTGGAGGCCCTCCTGAACTATTTTGGACCTCCCCGGCCGCCCCGTCCTCCCATGGGGGGTCGGAGGCGGCGGCCTCCGAGGCCCAGGACGCGGAAATCCTGAAAAACCCAAGGAAACTGAGCCCCGGTCCTCCCATGGAAGGTCGTGGCAGCTGTTTTCGGGCCCCGGGTCTGCTCCCCCAGGATATATAGATGTGTATATATTTGTATATATATATACATATATGTTCAGGATGCTAAGCGGCGGTGAAGCGCGGAGCGCCAGGAAAATGACAGAGATGACAGAGTGGCGAGCGGCAATGCTAGCATTTTCCAGGCCGGGCTCAACGAGCCTCCGAATCACAAGAGGGTTGCACAACATGCATTCCGAGCAATACGTCGGTGCCGGCACCACCACACTCCCCAGAGTATAGTACAGGGTGGGAGGGCGGGGGACCAAGAGCGACTACGGAGACGCCCAAAGATCCCCCTCGGACCTTTGGCCTGAGACCGCCTCGCCGCCACAGAACAAAACAGTCAAAGACAAAAATGTTCAGGATGCTAAGCGGCGGCGAAGCGCGGAGCGCCAGGAAAATGACAGAGATGACAGAGCGGCGAGCGGCAATGCTAGCATTTTCCAGGCCGGGCTCAACGAGCCTCCGAATCACAAGAGGGTTGCACAACATGCATTCCGAGCAATACGTCGGTGCCGGCACCACCACACTCCCATAACTCCCCATATGATTGGCCTTCAGGGTGGGTGGGTTGGGCCTTCAGCTCATCACGCGCTGGTTCTGAAGGATCCGAGGAAACTGCGTGAGGAGCCACTGCAAAGAGGTCTCACCGTGGACGCCTGGCACCGCCTTCAGGCGGTCGAGCTGCTTCAAGAGACGGCCCTTTTTCTCGTAGCGCTTGCAGCTTGCCAGGCTTTTCCAGCGGCCTCTCTTTTGGATCTGCACGATCGGGAGGTCGTCCAGGCCATCTGTCGACGCACCGCCGTGCCGAAGGCAGTGCGGGGTGAGGCGCAGGTTCTCGAGCCCGAGCTCCAGGGTCCCGCGCCTGAAGACCCGCTCGTACGAGTTCAGAGAGAGGCCGTCGAACACCAGCGCGCCCGCCTCGGTCGTCCGGTGCAGCACCTGCAGGATCTTGGTGAGCAGCGGCCTCCGAGCCTCCGAGGTGTCGCCAAAGATGACCGTGTCGTCGAAGTCGCCGCTCTTGGTAGGGCGCCCTTCCTCTTCCGGGCAGATCATGGCAGCCCAGCACCTCCGGGCGCCGCGGCCGCCTTGCGGCGGGATGAGCTGGTCCCGCCCCAGCCCGAGGCCCTCCGAGGCTCGCAGGTAGCCGTCGAAGAGCACGAGGGTGAGCGCCGCCGAGTTCGCCATGAACGGCGTTCGCTGGCGGCCCATCCAGTGGGCAAGGGCCAGCGCTGCCTCCCACGGGCACCCATCCCGCGACCAGGTCTGCGAGGCTTTGCGGAAGCCACGCAGGGCTCGCCGCGTCCGGGGGAAGTGCGGCGTCTTCGCCCAGACCTCGTCGATGTGGTACATCAGGGCGTGGACGACGTTGTTGGCCCGGCTCGCGGGCTCCCCGTCGAAGAAGAGCTTGTCGAGGTAGCGCTCCAGGGCCTCGTCGTGAGCCTCTGTGCTCGCGGTCGAGAGACGCTGCGCCTTCCACCAGGCCACGAGCATCTCGTACTCCCGCTGGTACAGCCGCAGCGTGGCCCCGCCCACCGACCTCTGCTTCAAGTAGCCCTTCTCGCCGGGGGACACCTTCACCGTCTTGGCCACGGCCCGTCTGGTGGCGGCGCGCCGCCGCCGGTCGCCGGTCGGAGGACGACTGTCGACCCCGTCCGGCAGCAGAAGGCCCTGCGGCGGCCGGCCACCGTTGGTCAGGGTCGCCTGCTGCGCGAGCCGCGCGGCCCAGCGCTCGGAGGGCGACGCGACGCTGCTCCGCGCTGTCGCCACAGAGCTGGTGCCCGACGGCGTGCTCCCAGCCAGTAGTAAACCGCCGTGGACACGAGGGGACCTCGAGCGGCTTCGGCTGCGGGAAGCCCGCTGCCACCGCCAGCTCGCGCTCCCAGCGCGGGTCGAGCGCCGGCTCGCCATCTCGGCGGAGGGCACCCGGCCCGAGAGCCTCCTTGAGCCCTCGGGCTGCGACGCGGCAGAGGCCAGGAGGGTAGGCGCCAGCCAGCGAGGTCTTCCATTTCCAAACTAGTTTGCCTGTCTCATCTGGGATCTTTACTTTACCTTCTAGTCGTCCATGGGGTACAATGCACACACAGGCCCTCTCAATGACACTCAAGGACGGGACGTTCGTCACGAACACGGTCGGCTTAAGGTAAGGAGCCCCATAGCGACAACAGTGATACTCGAACGACACGCAGCCCAGTTTCTCGAAGATGTTAACGAGGGGCGGGTACTTCAGGAGCCTCGAAGACCTAGGGTTCTCGAGCGACACGGAGACCCCACACCGATGGCACATCCTGAGGACCCGCGCCGTGAAGTCAGCGCACCCAAGGCCTGCTCTCGAACCTTCCGAGTCTGGGGCCCCAGTCGTGTTGGCTACACTCCAGCGGGTACACGGGGTAGCAATGTGTACATGACAGACATATCCGTGAGAAATCCAATGCAGTATCTTTTGCTGAACAGCGATGCTTAGAACGTTGAAGTGCGGCCCGGCCGAGACATCGATAGGGCGCAGGATGCGGAGGCCAGCCGCCGCGCACGCGCCAGAGAACCTGCAGCTCCCGCCGAAGATCTCCAGCACCCCAGCGCGGTCGCGCCGACGCGACGGCCCCCGTGCGCCAGGGCACAGTGGCCGGCGCTGGGGGCCCGCGGGAGGCGCCGGCGCCGCCGTCGAGCTCGCGGCGGCGCGCGGGGTGCCATCGGGCACGCGGTCGGGGCAGCACGCGCCCTCGCGCAGGCGCCCCAGCCGGGCGGCAAGGCGGCCCCCGCGCAGCGACTCGCCCGGCGCCAGGATCCCCTGCTCCGCGAGCCTGGAGTCCGAGTCCGTGGGGTTGCGGTCCGTCTCCACGTAGCGGCGAACCCACCGCACCTCGGCTCCGAGCTCGACCGCCGCTGCCCGGCGGCACACTGAGTTGAGGGCGGGGTCATGCGCCCGGCCCCGCTCGGTGGCGAGGACCTCCGAGAGGTTATCGCCCAGCGACAAGACCACGCCTCCGTGGCTGGCAGGGTCCCGGACGGCGTGGTACAGCCCCACCAGCGCGATCCTCGCCTCCTTCATGTGGATCGCCTCGCGGCGCTGCCAAGCGCCAACCAGAAGCCGCCGCCAGCGCGTCGGCGCCACCAGCGTGTCCGGCAGCGCGGGCACGATCCCCGTGACCCTGGGGTGCGGGAGGCCGAGCTCGGCAGCCCGCAGGGCCTCGGCTGGCACCAGGCTGCTGACCCGCGGGGCGCGCCGCACGGGAACTGCGCGGTCGCCCCTCCGATCCCAGTCGCCGTCCTCGATGTCCAGGTCGGCGCCCAGCTCGCGGAAGTCGGCGTCCAGGCCGGTCTGAGCCCCGTCGATGCCGGGCCCCTCGTCCTCCTCCGCGACGGTGAATCGCCAGCGCTCTCGCCAGCGGCAGACGTCGTACAGCAGGTGGGGGTCGATCTGCCCACTGTGGATCGCGTAGCCCCGCGTCGAGGCATCCGAGCAAAAGGCGACTGGGTAATGGCGCGGCCGCAGCCGACTGCGAACGAGGGCTAACAAGCCGCGGCAGGTGACCAGCTCCCCTCGAACATGGCCGTCAAACCGTCGGTAGCGCCCGAGGTTCTCAGTGCTAAAAACGTACAACTGCGACAACACGCTGAGGGCGGGCCGCGAGAGCATGAAGAAGTTGACCAGGTGGCCGAGGATGATGCGCATCACCTCCCCCGTGCAGCCGCCCCGGAGCTCCAGCTGCCGCAGCGCGTGCCACAACCGCCAGAACCGAGACCGCCGCTGCCTCCAGACGAACTTGGCGCCCTGCAGCTCGAACCCCACCATGTCGAGGTTCGCGTCGCACTCCACGTTGTCCCGCAGCGTGAAGCCCCGCTCGCTGAGGACGGCCACCATCGAGCCGTAGAACACGGCAGCATCCTCGCGGTCGAAACACAGCAAGTTCCCATTGTCCACGTACGGCGCTGCGACCGGGCGCCCCTTGGCCAGCCGGGGCGCGGGCTGCCCGTCGCGGAGCAGCTGAGCCTCGGCCAGACCGCGATCGCAGCGCATCACGCGCACGAGGGACTCGACCATGGCGTCAGTCAAGGCTGAGTGGCAGATGAAGAGCGCCCAGGTCCACCCCATGGGCACGCCACAAAAACACGGCCACACGGGGTCCTTGGCCGCGACGGGCAGCCAAGTGCCGACTCCGTCCACGACGTCGAAGACCTGCGTGATCCCCGCCTCGGCAGCGGTCATCCGACAATCGATGCCGAACCAGTCGCTCATCACCTTGAAGCTCAGCTGGTAGAACCCGTCCTGCAGGTCGACCGCGGCGCCGCACAGCTCAAGCGAGCCAGCGGCCCCAGGCTCCAGCGCGGCATCGCTCAGGTCGAGAGCGGAAGCCGCCCCCGGCGTCGCCAGGTACGAGTGCGGCGGCCGCCGGTGCCAATGGTTCGGCACGCGGGCGTCGACGATAAGCCGCTGCCACCAGCCGTCCTTCTTGACAACCGTGAAGAGGCCGATGAATGCCTTCACCGAGGGCCGGAAGACCACGAGGTTGCCCCGGTGGAGGGTGAGCACGAGCTCCTTCATCAGCTTGCGGCTGAACCGAAGTCTGGGGTCGGTGTATGGTCGAGGAGGTGGACCGTCCGCCTCCACGTCGTTGGCCCGCCGCTCGATGTAGCGCCAGGGGTCCGCCAGCAGCTTGCGGGCGTCCGCGCCGACCACATCCAGGGCTTCCTTGGGCGTCGTGCTGTTCTGCAAAATCTTGAGCCGCTCCAGCTGGATGGGGACCCGGCTGGAGGACTCGCTCGTCAAATACATGTCCGCGCACTTCAGGAGGTCCGGAAGCGCCGAAGAAAAACTAGCATCTGGAGGGGCAGGAAACTGGTCGTCTACCCGCTCCGCGACACGGTCCAGAATCGACTGCTGAGCCGACGTGACCTCTCGCTCTGCTGGCCGCGACCGCCGCGCTTGCAGTGGTCGGCCGATCCGCGCTGACGCCAGGCCATTCAGCGCCGCCACCGCGTCTGACACGAGGGCTGCTGCTGAGGGCTCGTCGCCCGCTCGAGTCGGGAGGCGGCGCGAAGCCGCCCGATCACCCCCGCCGAACATGTCCAACGCGGAGCCCGTCGGCAAGGGGAACGTATCGCAGGGCGATGACAAAACCTCGCGGTCAGTGGAGGCCGTGCACGGCCTCGAAGAAGGGGGCGCCGCCGACCCGCCCAAGCCCCGCGATGCCGGCTTGGGCCCGTCGCCGCCCCCGCGTCTCTCTAGCCGTTGCCCGTCTTGCCGCCGCCCTGCTGGCGGCCGGCCTGCCTCTTCTTCTCGTTCTCCTGCTCCTCGACGTCCTGCCGCATACTCTTGAGCACCACGGCGCTGGCCTTCTGCTGCTCCGCCATGTACTTGTCGAACTCCGTCGTCTTGAGTCCTCCCGACTCGTCGAAGTTGGAGAGCACGAAGCGCTCGAGGCCGGTGAAGTCTGGCGCCTTCGGGTTCCGCCGCACGGCCTTCTGGCAGACGACGATGCGTCGGCAGATCAGCTCCACCGCCGCCAAGGACACCATGTTCGTCTGGTCGTAAGCCTGGAGCATCCTCAGGTAGTCGAAGGCCAGCCGCACCTCCCGCGCCACACTGCCCGCCGGGTTCACCCCGCTCTTGCTCTCCCACCACGTCGGGTACAGATGGAGCTCCAGCCCCGCCGCAGCTACGTCGCCCAGAACCTCCTTGGCGGCCGAGGGCCCCTCGAACGGCCAGTCGGGGAACTTCGGCTCGCGGAAGAGGTTGATGGACTCGCGGAGCAGCATCGCTCTCTTGCCACCCGCGTCGCGATGCACAGGAAGAATGCGCAGGTCCCGACCCGGGCCGCTGCGCTTCTTCTCCAGCCAGGCGTCGTGGTCCTGGACCCGCACGCGCTGAACGGACACCCACTCGCTGGCGCCCTCGTCGATGCAGTACAGCCCGGTGTCGCCCTTCACGACCGCACGATCCCCCAGCATGCTCCCGTCCGCGACCACCTCGTTGAACATCTCGTGGCCCGTGTCGGAGACCCGCCACTGGCGGTCGGCGGCGGCCGCCACGTTGCCAGGCTGGTGGCCCAGCACCCGGGCGAGCTGGCCGCCCCGCAGGAAAAGGTCGTCCCGCTGGTCGGCCGTGAGCGGGTCGAAGCCGTACACATTGCCACGCACCTGTGCCGGCCACGGCGCCGCCCGAGCCAGGGGCAGCACGCGGTGCTGAGACAAGTCGATGACTTGCACTGAAAAATCTGGGGTGGCGCATACCCACCGCCCCGGCCCCAGCTCGAAGAGCAACAGTCGGTGATGCCATAATATATTGGGATCGTCGACGTAGTCCACCAGGATCTGGATGATGTCAGAGTCCAGTGTTGTCGCCATCTCGCAGTCGCCGCAGCGAGGACGGCGTCAAGGCAGCCCCCTCCTGCTGGGCCGGCGGAGTCGCCGGGGCACGGCCGGCGGCCGCAGGCTGGGCCGCAGCCGGGGCCAGCGGGCGGAGCGCGGCCTGCGCTCCCAGGGTGAGGCTCACGCCCAGCAGCAGCCCGAGGCCAGCCGCCACCAAGAAGCCGCCCACCGGCTGGGCGCACACAGGCGCCGCCGCGGTGTGCAGCCGCTCGGGCCCGCAGCGGTCCAGCTGCGCCCGCAGGATTGTCAGGAGCCCCTCGTCCACGGGGCTGGACTCGAAATGGCACGAGCAATGGGTGCTCGCGGTGGAGGCGCCGAGGTACGCGCCGACGAAAGCGGAGCCCGCCCCGCCGAGCTGCTCTGCAAGCCAGTGCATGCGAGCTTGGACCAAGAGCGACTACGGAGACGCCCAAAGATCCCCCTCGGACCTTTGGCCTGAGACCGCCTCGCCGCCACAGAACAAAACAGTCAAAGACAAAAACATATACATATACATATATGTCTGGTTGTCTGTCTGCATGCATGTATGTACGTATGTATGTGTGTATATGTATATATATATATATATATATATGCACACATGCGCACTAGAACCAGGCGAGCGTTTCGCGCGCTTAGGTTATGGTATCCACTGGTATCCTGGTATCCACTGGCTTCCTGGCCGGTTTCCTGTACCTCGAGTGCCTGAATGTTTCGGAGTCGGTCGAGCGGCTACGATGATGAGATGAATGGGCGGGACGTGGATTACAATTCACTCATGCCACAAAATGAATTTCGCACTACAAGTGCGGGGAGAAAAGTACCCGTATGTCCGCCCTCGCTCGGACTCCGAAATTGCGAGTGCTCTTTTCTCGCGCACCATCGAACGGCAACACGTGCCAACAGAAAACGCCAAGAACAACTGGGCCAGGAGCAGATGCCGGCTAACATTGAATCGCCAGCAGCCAGCCAATCAGCAGTCTGCGAGTCAGTCTGGCGGCTAATCTCAAATCGTATTACAATTGGCGGAAGCATGCCTGTCAGCACCACAGAGGGTCCGAATAGATGGAGTCGGAGGATCGCGCCACATCGCCAATGCCTCGCCGACGCAACGGCGACATCGGCGTGAAGAACATCGCGCTGCACATCGAGCTGCATCATCGATGCATCGGCGATGCGGAGACATCCTTTGACCTCAGCTACTCGCACCCCGCTCAGGAAATCTAGAGTAATTACCCGAGGGGGAATCGGCAACACCCACGCGTACTTTCGGTTCCACTACGGGAGACGGGTGGGTGGGTGGGGACCCACAGTCACGGACGCTACGGACTCAAACAAACACTCTCTTGGGGCCTCGCGTCGAGCTTCGGAAGCCGCTACCCTCTGGCGAGCTCTTCGAGAACGCTCTGAGCACGAAAAGTGTCGCTCCGTCGCCCTTGTCGAAGGCGTCCAAGACCTGCCATCGCTTGGACGCTCATCCCCCGTGCATCTTCTCTCTTCTTGCTCGATGATGGCGGGATGCTCCTGGATGGCCGTCGCCGAGAACGAATGCACCCGACCGAGCGATGCGTGACCGCCCCCGACCTCGACACCGCCCGAGGCCCGCGCCCCGGACAACTGTGACGTGGCGCGCGCGAGAGGCCACCTGTGGAGCGTGGTCCAGTCGGTGGCGCGCGAAAAATGGCGCGGGAGGATGGTGGCGGACACCACAGGAACAAACATGCACCTAACTACTGCAATACGACGCCCTCATTGCGACCGCAAGCGCGTTCCCCCCCCCCCCCCCCCCTTCCCCGCCCCCGTTCCGCACGACCTCCCCCAGCGCCAACTAGCACGAACATCGCCTCCCCGCCAGCCAACGCCATTGGCGCGTCCCCCGCGCCGCGCCCAGGGAACGGGAGGAGTCGCCAATGGCGCCGCGACCCGTTTCTTGGGCCACCTGTGGTGAGACGGAAGGAACCGCTTCACAAGGCAAGGCCGCGTTAACGTATGTACCAAAGAGACAATTTGTAAAGAAGTCGCCGCGCCGCGTCCCGAGGATGTCAGGTACGACGACTTCCGTGTTTGCAGGATGCCCCTATGCGAATCAGCAGTTTCCAAACCTGTTTGGGACGGTCGCAACTGCCGATTGCCATATGTTGTTAATCGCCCTTCTCTTCCGTACTTGTCTCGGCCCATATCCTCTTTACCATGTTTCCTCGGTCATCGATCGTGGCCGTTCACAGTCATTCACTCTCATCCCACAGCTCAATCTCGTCCTTTTTATTCACCCAACTGACGCCTTATCCCCATCGCCCCCCATCCCCGAAACCGGATGCTGCTTCCCCTGCTCCACTCCATCATCGTGGCCACACTCGCCCGCCCTCATTCCTGCTCTTCGCGTTCGCGTTTTGCCCGCATTCCTTGCTCATCCCTCCTTTTGTTCCCCGTCCTCCTCGCACCGTTCGTCGCGCCCCTCCCCGCCCCCACCCCCACCGAACCTGCGATTAACCCCGCCCCACGTCATCCTCCTCATTGTTGGTTTCTTGTCTTGGGTCCTCTCACTCGTTTTCGCCGTTCCGTTAACATGTTGTCCTAGTGCCTGTTGGAATCCAGCCGACGCGTGCTGGGCCATGCTAAAAACTTTGCATATGAATATCGGACCAGGGTGACTAGATGTAAAGCAACAAAGTCGCGTTACACGTTGCCCCGAAAACATCGTGTATGACGCCATGGAAGGGTTAAACCATGTTGCGCGAGCAACTTTGAATGCGACGGCGCCGCGCCGAGAGCTGAGGTCATCAAGTATTGCGACAAGTTCAAGTATGGGCGGGCGCGACACGCGGATCGCCAAACTTGGGACGCATGTCGGGCACCCCGGGAGACAATGCTGCTTGAACCGATCGATGCCGCTGCGGATTGCCGTTTCTCGTTGCTGCGTTGTGCTGTTCTGCTTTCGTTGCTGCTGCGTGGTGTTGTGCGCGTTGCTGCCTGATGCGGGTGTCCGATGCGCGCCGCTGGATGCTGACTGTCCGGGCATTTCTCGCATATCCTGGGGCTCAGGAAAAGGGGCGGGGGTAACTATGTTTGGTGATCTGTCAGCCACTTGGCCGAATTCCCCTGATCAAAACCTTATGGGTCTCGGGTCTTGGCTCGCCTGCGGCGGCGGGCGCGCCCCGTCCGGTTTTCGAGTTCGCGCCCTGCCGCGGCGCGCGAAGACGCCCCGAAAGCGACAAAAACATGCAAACCGTCTGCCATCGCCCATGACGACGCCGACGACGGTGAAGGCGTCGCCGCGCCAACCCCCCCCATATTCCAGTCGATCGGGCGCAGATTCTGCGGCCGCTTCCACGCCCTGCACGGGCGTGCACGCGCCCTGCGCGGGCGCGCAAGCGGCGGCGAAAGCGGGGGTAGGAAGGGGCGAGGGGGGTCGAAAGGTAGCAAAGACCAACGCTGCCCCGCCCCCCGGAAGCCCGACGGGGACACCTCCGAAAACACACGCGCGCCATGAACGAGGGCCCGCCCCCCCGCCAAAGAAACCCATGCTAGGGGCTCCTTGGCCAAGTTCACCCCGGCACGCCGCCCAAAAGAACAGAGAGGGGGGGGGCGCCCATGCCCCCAAAAGCGAAGACGGGCGCGATTTTTCTGGGGCGGGCAGGGTCGCGGAAAACGCTTCGCACGAAGGCGGGGCGGCCGCGCGCGAGGGCGAGTTCCGAGGAGTTCAGCTGCGGGAACTTCGCAAAGTTCGACATGCAGCACTTCTTCATCAGGCGGTCGCCCCTCCACTGCGGAAGTTGGTCCCGGCGCAAGTGACGCGCTGGAGGGAACGCGCGCGCGAATAGTACAAGGAAAAAAGCCCAATCAAAACAGCGACGTCCATGGCCTCAGAGAAAACGCGATTGGCGCAAAAAGTGTGTCCAAGGCGGAGCCAGCCGCGGAAGTGAACGGCGTCGAGAGGCGCGAAATAATGCTGCGGCCGAAATGCCCACTGGAACATATGCGGCACCGAGAAACAAGTCCAAGGGCAAAACCATGGATATGAGCCAAACAACGATGTTTCCTCGGTCGGCCTGCACATTGCGCGCGTGGGCATTCCGCCCTTTCGCCCGCGGGCGGGCGCTCTAACGCGAGACCGGCATTTCGGCGACGCCGAGCGCGCGCATCGAGCGAACTCGCCGTCTGAAGAGGATACCTCGCATGGCTCTGGCCCCGGCTCCGAGCGGCAGTTTAGAATCAACGCCCGCCGCCCACATGAAACCCAAGGCGCGCCACTGGCGCCCCCAGGGCGACCGGGGGGCGCGGGGGGCTCCGGCTCGAAAGGGGCGCGCGGAGAAGCGTTCCCAGACGCCCAGCAAGGCTCCGGCATTGCCCAGACTTGACCGAAACACTCAACCAAGCCGCAGGCGCCATATTGAATCCAAGACGAACTAGACGGGGCCATCGCGAAGCACGAAGCACGACAGAGCGCGCGACAAGTTCCGCGGGAAGCGCCCCCCCCCTCGGGGGCCCGCGGAAAGCCCGCTGGACGCGCCCGGGCAAGGGCGCAGCCCAGACCCGCGACCAATGAAATCAAATATTTTGCCGTTGGGCCAACACGCACCCCAACATCCTAATTTCGCCGATCCGGGCTGTCGAAGGTGCCGACGGCGGACGCCACTCGCGCCCCGATGCGGAGGGCCGATCGACGCAGGGCCGCGCCCTTCTTGGGCGCGCGCATCGACCGGCGGCGCGGCGATCGCAGCCCCTCGCCCTAAACGCGCGGAGACAGAAGGCAAATATGAATACGCGAACCTCGGCGCAGTCGACATTGGTGGATCGCCTTGAAAAGAAGCGCCCCCTGCGGAATATCGAAACGCGAACAAACAACCACAGACGGCCTGAGGCCGAAACCCCTTTTCGGCGCCCGCTGGAACCAACCGAAGGGCCGGCGCATGGTGCCGCTTGGCGCTCTGCATCGATCGAAATTTGCACATGTGTGGCATGTCGGCCGTTGTCGAAGAGGCAGGCGACATCTTGGGATGGCAGCCTTGAATTGGCCGAAGCGGCCGGCGGCGCGGGCGGGCGACGACGCCGAGGAAGCGCCGCAACAACAACGACAAAAAAACACGCGCTGCAGCGATTGAAACAAGAAAGAGGACTCAGCAATGACAGATGCAGGTTCCTGGCTCCGCAGGGGGCTTGAGACGCGCAGGGGCCAGCCTCGCGGCACCCATTTTCCCCGATGCACAACGCCGTTTTTCGGCCTTCGCGCCTGGGGGGTTCTAGGGGCAGGGACTCCTGCCCCCCCGTTAGAATTCTGCCGCTGGCCCCAAGCCCCGCAGGCGACGCGTGGCGCGGGCCGCTGGGGCCACGACCCTTAGCCGGACGTCGATGCGAGCCGCGTTCCCGTCGCGTCTATGACTCGAACATCGTGGTGCGAAGATGTCTGGGCGCGATTGCTGAAAGCGAAACTTTTGACGCCCGCTCGCCGGGCAAGAAGAGAGCGCTCGACGCCCGCTCGCCCGGCGAGGACGGCGGGCGCTCGGCGCCAGTGTTGCCCGACGCGCTGGGAAGCGATCCGGCAGAGCGCCCGGCGCCAGGCCCCCCCGTCGCAGAATTAGGCAACCTCGGAAGATGCTTAGCGTCGAGCTCCCCCGCCGCAACGGCGCGCGCGCGCCCCCCCCGCCCCCCCCGCGCCCCGCCGCCCCCTCCGGAAGGGGCGCGGCGCGGGAAGGCCGGCGGCGATCTCGAAGGCGGCAACTAAAGCCGCCAGGGAAAGCGCGTCGCCGCGGGCCTGCTCGAGCGCCCTCGCCCTGAGTCGCGAGAGGCCGACTGCTCGCGACCGCGGGCCAACCTAGGCGGCGGGCCCCGACCTGTCTAGTCTACAGGGGGCTTGGTTGACCCTCGCGGGGGCGCGTCTCCCCTCGCGCCATGTTCCGGGCTTGCGGGGTGCATGCTCTACATTCGAGCGCAGAGGCGGACTGTTCGGCGCTTCGTCGCCGGGGCCGGGGCGGCCTCCTGAGGGCGGGCGCCCCGTGGGGCCGCCCTTCTGCCAAGTTGTAGCGGCCTTGTCTCCGCTGCTTCCAGCGCGCGCGGAGGTGCGCTCATCCCCGCGCTAGCAGACCCCGGCCTCGCGGCGCCTGCGCGTCGGCCCGCGCCCATCTTCGCGCCGCGGCTCTTCGCAAAACGCGCGAGCCCCCGACTTGTCAGTCGGCCCTGTCTCCCGCCGCCTTCGCTGCTCTGGGCAGCGCCGCAGCAAGCGTTGCGCAGCGGCCCCTCGTCCGCAAACGCCACTTCCCCGCGCCCCGATTGCAGGCGCTGCCTCGCGAGGGGCTCGGCGCGCTTGCCATGGGGGTGCATGCGGCGCCGCAATTTGGGCCGATTTGGCCCATCGTGCCTTTTGCCCCCGCGGCGCACCCGAGGCCGCGACGGCCCCTGTATGCAGGGCTCAAGGATAGGGGGCCCCAGTCGGGCAGTCGCCCCGAAGAGGGCGCTGACCCACTCCTCGAAGAACGAGCTGGAATGATTGCCCCCCTCTGTGGCCGCGCTGAAGCGGGCGGAAAACACCGGCGAAGCCGTCTTCTTCTGCCCGCCTGCGCCAGTCCAAGGCCGCGGCGTGAACGCGTCGTCCTTGGACAGGCCGGCCAGTGGTCTCAGCTTCTCCCCTCCGTGCGTTGACTCTCCTGACGTGATCATGATTTCTGAGGGTGTTAATGCGAGCTGTGGCGATCTGCATATCGAGCGCCTCGAACTCGCCGCTGTCCGCGAGGGGCGCGCACGTTGCCACGGCATCCCGCGTCTCCCGGGCCCAAGCCTAGTGGGCCCCAGACACGGCAGGGCCGTTTTGCAACCGCTTCCGAAAAAAACGTCCCTTGAAAATGGAGACGGCAAAAAAAAAACGATTGGGGGCTGGAAATAAATTGTTCCAAAATTAGACCGGAACCAGAATCGGTCAAAAAACGACGACGGATCCGGCGCAAAAGCGGCGTCGGAACCGGCCAAAAAAACTGCAAAACGGAACTGGTGAAAGAGCTGTCCTGTCGTTTCCAGGGTGACGCACGCGTGGTCTGCCCGCGGCAGAGCTCGACGTATCCCGCATTTCCTGCTTCCACTGTCGGAAGTACAGGGCAGCGGGTAGGCTTCGGAATTGAAACTTATCAGCCTCCGCGTGCTTCATGTGTCCACAAACATCCGAACTGCATCTCCTGCCGCGCTCTTCCGCTCATGATGGGCTGGCCCAAACCCCCGCCGCTGAGGCCAGCCCCTCCAGGCGGGGTGGCGCGCCCTTCTGTTGTTGGTCCCGGAGAGGGGGCCAGGTCCACTGGGCCATTATCGGCGCGGTGCTTTCGCGCTGGCGAGTGTTCTCGGATGTGGGCGCGGCGTAACCGCCGTGGCTTTATTGACTCTGTCTTCGACACTCGCCGCCTGCGGCGCGTTCGACGACACATTGCCCCGACCCGCTGCGCTGGGATGGAGCGCGCGCGGCGTCGAGCGCCCCCGGCGCAATCTCACGCATAGGGGGGGGGGGGGGGGCGAGGCCTTTGCGCGCTGGTGCCAATGGTAAGTCGGCTTCAGCGCCCGTCCACTCCGTGTTCGCGCGGCTGCGGTGACATTGGCACAGGTTGCGGCATCTGCATAGCAGGGCTGGAGACGATGCCTGTCTGTCAGCGATTGATGGGGAACGTTTACCCAATTGATTTCGGTCATCGTCCACTCTCATGCTGATTGCACTGATCAAAAGATCCAACCTGGGGCATCCAGCGCCCGCCTCATCTCAAGACCTGTCCAAACGAATGGCGTTCATGATCTCGTCGCTCTGAAGATGGGAATTGCAGCTGGCAGTCGGCCGCTCTTTGCTCGCATGCCTCGAAATTGCGCGCGCGGTATCTGGCCTGTCTCCTTAGGCGCACAGACAAACATCGCGCGTGGCGATCGCGTCGTCAAGTGTAAAGGTTTGGGAATCCGCGTGATTTGGTTGCCCTTGAAGGAAAGCATGGTCAGTTAACCGCGGGCCCCTGATATCCAAACCTGGGGATAATAAAATTCGCGACCCAAGGAAATGCGAAACGGTTTCCCGGCGGGAAGATAATGGATCCTGAGCCCGTACTTTAGAGATTCTTGCCACGTGCTCTAAAAAGAACGTGATAGTCGTAGTCGCAGTAGAAGTAGCAGCAGCAGTAATAGTAGCAGAAAAAGTGGTGGTCGTAGAAATGGTAATAGTAGAAGTAGCAGCAGTAGTGGTAGTAGTAGTAGTAGTAGTAGTAGCAGCAGTAGTAGTTGTAGTAGTAACAGTAGCAGTAGTAGAAAGAGTAATACGACTGGTAGCAGTCGTGGCGAAAATCATAGCGGTAGTAGTAGTAGTGGGTGGAAGTAGTGGTCGTAGTCGAAATAATAGCAGAAGTAGAAGTATTCGTACTCGTACTCGTAGCAGCAGTAGTCGTCCGACTAGTATTGGTAATGGTAAAAATAGTCTTGGCAATAATAGTGATAGCGGTGATAGTAATAGTAAAGGTAGCAGTCATGGAAGAAGTCTTCGCAGTACTCGTAATAGTTAGAAGAAGAACAGGGGTAGTAGTCGTAGGGGTAGTAGTAGCTAGTAGTGATAGTAGGAGTAGGTAGTAGAAATCGTAGTAATAGTGCTAATAATAATAATAATCGTCGTGGTAATAGCAAAGGTCGTCATAGTGGGGATAGCCGTAAAAAGAGTAGCCGTAGATAGTCGTGGTAATAGCCGTAGTGACAGTACTCATCGTAAAGGCTCCGACTGCGAATGCTACGATTACTAAACTTAGTAGTGTTAGTATGCGTGAAACTCGTAGAAGTGGCAGAACTACTACAATTAGTGGTAATACTGGTAGTAATGGTAGCAGAAGTAGTCGTAGTAGTAGTAGTAGTAGTAGTAGTAGTAGTAGTACTTGTAGTGGTCGTAGTAATGGTAGTAGTAGTAGTAGTAGTAGTAGTAGTACTAGAAGTAGCAGTAGTAATAATAGTGGCACTGGTAGCAGCAAGGGCAGTCGTTGGAAGGGTCGTAGCAGTAGTTGAGTAGTAGTAGTCCTAATACTAGGACTTGTACAAGTAGTGGTAATATTAGAGGTGGCGTTAACAATGGTAGTGGTGGTAGTAGCAGAAGTAGCAGTAGCGAAAATAGTAGCATTAGTGGCAGTAGTAGTCGTAGTAATGGTAGTAGTAGGAACACTAGTAGTAGTAGTAGTAGTAGTAGTAGTAGTCGTAGTAATAGTAGTAGTAGTAGTAGTACTAGTAGTAGTAGTAGTAATAGAAATAGTAGTAGTTCTGGTAGTAGTCGTAGCAGGCGTAGCCTTAGTAATAATAATAATAGTGGTAGTAGTAGTACTACCAGTAGTAGTGGTAGGAGTAATGGTGATAGTTGTAGTCGTAGTAGTAGTAGTAGTGATAGTAGTAGTAGTAGTAGTAGTAGTAGTAGTAGTAGTAGTAGTGGTAGTAGTAGTAGTAATAGTAACAGTAGTAGTAGCAGTGCGAGTGGTAATGGTAGTGGTTATGGTAGTAGCAGTAGGTGGTAGTAGTAGTAGTAGTAGTAGTAGTACTAGAAGTAGCAGTAGTAGTAGTAGTAGTAATAGTAGTAACAGTTGTAATAGTCGTAGTCGGAGTAGTAGTATTAGTAGTAGTAGTACAAGTAGTAGTAGTAGTAGTAGTCGTAGTAGTAGTAGTAGTAGTAGTAATAGTAAACATAATAGTAGTAGAAGAAGTAGTAGTATTAGTAGTAGTGGTAGTAGTAGTGGTGATAGTGGTGGTTATAGTGATAGTAAGTGTAATGGTAGTAGTAGTAGTCGTACACACATTAGTAGCAGCGGTAATAATAGTAGCAGTAGTAGTAATAGTAATAGAAGAAGTAGTAGTAGTACTAGTTGTTGTTGTAGTTGTTAGAGTCGTGGTAGTAGTAGCCGTAGTAGTAGTAGTAGTAGTAGTAGTGATAGTAGTAGTATTAATAGTGGAAGTAGTAGTGGACGAAATAATGGTAGCACTCGTAGTTGTAGTAGAAGTAGTCGTACTAGAAGTAGTCGTACTAGAAGTAATAGTAGTAGTAATAGTAGCAGCAGTAGTACTGGGCGTACTGATAGTAGTCTTATTATTAGCAGTAGTAGTAGTACTAGTCGTTATACTAGTAGTAGTGGTAGTAGTAGTGGTCGTAGAAGTAGCAGTGCTAGTAGTAGCAGTACTAGTAGCAGTAGTAGTAGTAGTAGTAGTAGTAATAATAATAGTAGTAGTAGTAGTACTCGTACTAGTGGTAGTAGTAGTCGTAGTAGTAAGACGTAGTAGTAAATTGTTGTCCCCCGTCAAGACCTCATGCACGAATGGCTCCGCAATGTGAGTTTCAGAAAACCAGCGGGCACCTGGGAATATCATACGATACGTCGCCAAAAGCACACACGCTAAAGGAAGGAGAGAAAGCGGGGGAGACAGCGGACGGCAAGCAAAGGGCAGCGGAGGAACACCAGAAGCACGCAGCGGGGGGACGAGGGAAACACGAACGAAAAAAACAAACAGAGGACGAGACAAAAGAACGAGGAGATTAACCACGGATAACGACATTGGCAAGACTGCCGGCTACGCTACGCTAGCGCCGGACGAACAATTCGGCTGAATCCACAAAATCCAACCGAGCGTCACGAAGAACGAGAGCTCGTGGGTGCGGAAGCCAACAGCGGCACGCGCACCAGGTTCCCACACGAGCTGAGGACAGAGAGGAGGAGGGCGACAAGGAGGCGAAGGGCGGCCGAGCACACCCACAGCTTACAGCAAAACGGTCAGGACAAGTGAAGGCTATATCTGGTGTAACTGCGTAGCGGCATCGCGCCACGCATGGGCCCACCTAGGCGGCGGGCGGGCAAGCCCAGCGCAATGGCTGGAATCGGCCGCCGGCGGCTGTAAAGGGGCCTGGCCCATGCAAGCAAGGGGGGTCTGCAACAAGGGGGTCTTCAACAACGGGTCTTCAATGGGGGCTGAATGGCCCATGTATGCTCAATGTATCGCTAATGTATGTGATCGGGTACGGTTGGCATCCAATGTTCGCGGTCATGGAGGGCCAGTCGTTCGTTCCCGCACGTTGCCCGCGCGGGCAAACGCGCCGTCCATCCATTATTGTTCATGCGTGCGGGCGTTCTTGCATATTGCGCGTGGGGCGGTGAAGTGGAGTGCATGTGTGTCTTGATTGTGCGATTGATGATCGTGTAGGTTCCCAAACGATGACGTGTCGACCCCCAGGACAGATTTGGCATGGGTCCCGCGATTCGCCCAACATGTAAATTCACATGCCCATCTTCCCCAACATGTGAATTCATATTTTCCCTTTGCCCAAAATGTGAATTCACATTCTAGCCCCTTCATACAGACACAGGATGACGAAAATATGAATTCAAGTTTTCCTTTTTTTTTTCACAAAGACATGTGAATTCACATTTTCTTTTTTCCCAACATGTGAATTCACATGTGGCATTTCCCCACAATGTGAATTCACATTCTCCCTGGCCTTCAAGATCCCCAAAACTGAAGCGCAATGTTCCGCATGTCAGATTGGCGGGCAGATTTTGACATTCACCTCACCGCTGTCGTTTATTCAAACCTTTGTTTTGCGCCCTTAACGCACGTTGCCTTCGTTGCTTTTCCCGAGCCCCCAGCCCCCTTGCTGCGTTTACCCTCAACTCTTGCGCATGGGTGCATGCGGGGAGCTTCAATTGGTTCCCCCGCCGAACGCAGCAATCGAGAATGTATCGCCCATGCATGGCCCATAATTATCCTGGCGAAGGACCCAACCATATGCAATTGTGAATACTGCAATTGTAAATATCTTCTCGGTGGCGCCCCCTACGGGGCCACGAAACGTACGAGGGGTGTGCCGAAATGGGTGTGCGGGACGCACGCGGGCACACACACTGGGGCCTTCGGTGGAGCCCCCTACGGGGTCACGAAACGTACGAGGGGTGTGCCGAAATGGGTGTGCGGGACGCACGCGGGCACACACACTGGGGCCTTCGGTGGAGCTCTCTGTGGGGCCACGGAACGCGTGAAGGGCGTGACGAAATGGGTGTGGCTGACGCATGCGGGCGCGGGCACTGGGGCCTTCGGTGGAGCTCCCTATGGGGCCACGAAGCGTGTGAGGGGTGTGCCGAAATTGGTGTGGCTGACGCATGCGGGCGCGGGCACTGGGGCCTTCGGTGGAGCTCCCTATGGAGCCACGAAGCGTGTGAGGGGTGTGCCGAAATGGGTGTGTGCGCATGCGGGCGCTGGCACTGGCCTTGGAGCCCCCTATGGATCGAAACGTGTGAGGGGTGTGCCGAAATGGGTGTGGGTGACGCATGCGGGCGCGGGCACTGGGGCCTTCGGCGGGAGCTCCCTATGGAGCCACGAAACGTGTGAGGGTGTGCCGAAATGGGTGTGGGGACGCATGCGGGCGCGGGCACTGGGGCCTTCGTGGAGCTCGGTATGTGCCTTGCCACCACGAAACGTGTGAGGGGTGTGCCGGGACGCATGCGGCCGCGGCACTGGGGCCTTCGGTGGAGCTCCCTATGGAGCCACGAAACGTGTGAGGGGTGTGCCGAAATGGGTGTGGGGGACGCATGCGGGCGCGGGCACTGGGGCCTTCGGTGGAGCTCCCTATGGAGCCACGAAACGTGTGAGGGGTGTGCCGAAATGGGTGTGGGGGACGCATGCGGCCGCGGGCACTGGGGCCTTCGGTGGAGCTCCCTATGGAGCCACGAAACGTGTGAGGGGTGTGCCGAAATGGGTGTGGGTGACGCATGCGGGCGCGGGCACTGGGGCCTTCGGTGGAGCTCCCTATGGAGCCACGAAACGTGTGAGGGGTGTGCCGAAATGGGTGTGGGTGACGCATGCGGGCGCGGGCACTGGGGCCTTCGGTGGAGCTCCCTATGGAGCCACGAAACGTGTGAGGGGTGTGCCGAATGGGTGTGGGTGACGCATGCGGGCGCGGGCACTGGGGCCTTCGGTGGAGCTCCCTATGGAGCCACGAAACGTGTGAGGGGTGTGCCGAAATGGGTGTGGGTGACGCATGCGGGCGCGGGCACTGGGGCCTTCGGTGGAGCTCCCTATGGAGCCACGAAACGTGTGAGGGGTGTGCCGAAATGGGTGTGGGTGACGCATGCGGGCGCGGGCACTGGGGCCTTCGGTGGAGCTCCCTATGGAGCCACGAAGCGTGTGAGGGGTGTGCCGAAATGGGTGTGGGTGACGCATGCGGGCGCGGGCACTGGGGCCTTCGGTGGAGCTCCCTATGGAGCCACGAAACGTGTGAGGGGTGTGCCGAATTGGGTGTGGGTGACGCATGCGGGCGCGGGTACTGGGGCCTTCGGTGGAGCTCCTATGGGGCTACGAAACGCTGTACTGGGTGGGTGAAACGCAGGGAAGAGGGGGAGGAGGGAGGAGGAGGGGGAGGAGGAGGAGAGGAGAGGAGAGGAGACGCGGGGCACCGTCTCTTCAAAACGAGGACCCAACACCACAAGATGGTTGGGAAAAACACCATTGCGGGGACCCTGCGCCCGACCCCCAGTTTCACCCTCCAAAAAGTAGCCGGAAAGACCACTATTCACCAGAAAACGCATGCAGAGCACAGAAGGAGGAGGAGGAGGAGGAAGAGGAGGAAGAGGAGGAGAAGGAAGGCTGATCGGTGCGGCAGGCCGCGATCTGGTCACTGCGGGAGTCGGTGCGCTGGTCAAAGAGGGAGCAAGCAAGCTGGCCGGTGCGGCAGGACGCGATCCGGTCGGCACCAGATTGGAGAGCTGATCGATGAGGCAGCCGGAAGGCTGGTCGGTGCAGACGTCCACTGCACAACGTGTCTGCACATATTGTCCCCCCATACTCCGTCTGCAGGTACATGTGGACCCCAAATAGTATACATCATGTCTGATGTCGTGACGTACGTAGTGTAACCAGAATGCCCGTCGTCATATGTGCATGTCGGGACCGTCAGTTTCACAAAGCCAATAAAAGCATCGGATGGAGAGAGGGAGCGGATGCAGGCCCAAGGATCAAAGTCAAACAAACATTTTAAACAATAGAAAATCGAGTTCGGGACCGGTTATACATGATGTATTTTTAGGGGGAAATCGTTTTCAACTTCACACGTGTAGGAAGGAGCCCATGGTGGCCCGCTTCCGGCGATTAGAATGCCCCCGGGGGGGAACAGTTCGGGACGGGGCCAAGGAAAAACGAGGGGAGAGGAGAAGCGGGAGAGAGAATCCTCCTCTGCTTGCTCAGCCTCGTGACTTGGGAAGGCTCCTCAGATCCTTTATCAGCCCTGAGGCGCATTCGTGACTTGGAAAACCTGAAGCGGTGAGACTCCCACAGCCCTGCCGCACGTTCGTGACTTGCGAAAGATGAAATGGCGATACCCTCGCTGCCACGCCACACGTGTTTGTTGATTTGCTAGCCGACATAATAACATAACAACGTTTTTGTTGAACGTTCGGCCTTGCCGCCACTCTGCCTCGACCACATATGCAATGGCCCAGGTTAGTAAATTCTCAGGGGGGGGCCGGGGTTACGTTACGTGCTATTTCTGCCATCGGACTCTTTGACCTGCTCCAGATCACTGTTTTTTGAAAGCGGTTGCGCTCGCAGGGCCTCAGCCTCAGCTCATGTGGGGAGTTCACGCAGCATGTCATCATGCTGCTTATGGTTGAGCGCGCAGTGCCGCAACCTGTTCATGCAGGATGGCACGGTTACTTTGTCTCGGTTGCTGTTTCAGCCCATGGCCCCCAGCGCCCTGGGCCACGAAGACTTCGATAGCAGCGCGAACCTCCGCGTCGATAGCCGGGCGGACTATCTGCGGTTGACTGGCCAACTGGGAAATCGTCCGAGCTTCTTCTGCAACGGACCGCGCTTGCTGGTCGCCGCGCTCATTGTTTGCGCTCGCGCAGTATAAAAACGTCGCAGAGAGCCTGGAGAGCATTTCCCCCCTGATCTTGAAAAGCTATCCGGTGTTGCCCGCTGTGTTCTTGCAAGGCAGTTTGCGCATTCAGCGGGTCCCTTGGCGGCACAAACTCATCGATTCGACGCTCTGTTGGTTCGCGGTTCGCGTCAAGTCCACGTTTATCGATATGGCGCGCGCCGACCCGACGCTCATCAATTTGGTCCACGCCAACTCGACGCTCGATGTTCTGGACACGTCAGTTCGACGCTCATTTGTGTTACATGCGCCGACACGACGCGCATCGGTGTACAGCTCAGTAGGCGGTCGTGAAGGATGCGCTTGTTACGCGCCCTCGCTCATCTTTGCTGACATTGCAGCTCTGCGCTGTTCTGGTGTACGGCGGCAGGGAAGGGGCGCGTAGTCGAGGGGGTGGGGTGTTCAGACCCCCCCCCGTCTCCTGGCTCTGCCGAATTCATCCTGGACGCGGCCGGCTTTCATGTAGCTCCAGGTCTCCCCGGGGCGCCGCCTGCAGCGCCGCGCTGTCCGAGCGCAGCGCCCGCGGCGTCAGGTTCCCTAAACGCACGGGCCCCGCAATGCGAGACACTCGCGGGTTTCGGCGCATCGGCGCTATATGCTATAGGAATGGCACTTCCATCACCAATTGTTCGATCCGCCCCAGCCGTGCCGTCCAAATCTGACCGCTCGCATGTCATAGCGCGGCCATCAGCGGCACCTCCACCGCGACCGTGGCATCGAAGTTCGCTACCGGCGAGTCTGCGGTGTTCATGTCCATGACATGTTTTCGCACAGGTGCAGCGCGCTTCCGGGCACCTCTTCGCGCTTCGCACTTCGGTTGGCACCCTACGTTTGCAAGATAGTTCAGCCCCTGGGCCTCGCATTCAAATCGTGTGGGTCCTGGTCCCGCTCTGGCTCGCGCGTCAATGCGGCCAAGATCCCGTCGGTGGTTCGAACTTGCATCCTGCCGTGCTGCGCGAGGACGCCCCGAAAATGAAACAGAAAGGGGAACCGCCTGCACCCTCACGACGACGACAACGAAGGTTGAGGCGTCGCCGCGCCCCCCTCTGCTTATTCCTGTCGATCGGGCGCGGCCCCATCGCGTTCTGCGACCGCATGTGCGAGCGGCAACGGGAATAGGAGGGGGACGGGGAAAGACCAGACGGAACCGCGACCACTGAAACCATGATAGGCTAGGGATACCGTCCAAACCAAACGCGCGCCAAAACGGACGAGAAACATTGGGGAAGGGGGACGGAACAGGACGAGTGAACGGGGAAAGGAAGAAAGACGGCACAACTCTGATCAATATGCACATCGATGCAATGCCAATGTTCCCTTCTTCTGCGCTCGCTTGAGTTCTCTTTCCCTCCCCATTCGTCCTCATCAACGTCATCATCCCTCTTGTTTGTCTTTTACCGTTCGTCCCACTCGGCATCATCCTCCTCTCCTGGTGCCTCTTGAAATCCGGTCAGAGGCCTCGTGGAACCCAATGTGAGCTCCCTCGGGGGCCTAATGGAGCACTCGATGGCCTCTTCCGAAATGCCCGTTTTGGGAAGATGTCTCACGCGAGACGGCCGTGTTGGGACTACTGGCTAAACGGAACAGGTCTCCCTGCGGCAAGCGCGAGCGTGGCTTCCCCTGTTCGGCGACCCCGACAAGTTCCCCTCCGCAAGCTCCCCATCACAATCTTCACTCCCAAGCGAGAAACGCATGCGCTTCTGCACCACCACCCCCTTCGACTTGTCTCTCCCCCCCTCGAGGTCGGGATCAAACTGAAGGAAAACACAGGCGGACAGAGCTCAGGGACGCAAGCCGCCTAGAACGCACCTGGGCGCCAAAGTAACCCCAGGCCGGGACAGCAGACAACTTGCAACGGATGCCATGCATCAAGAGATATCCACACACACACGACCTCGCGGTCCGGACTCCTGCGCCGCGGCCCCAAAGATACAGAACGGCTTTGCGCTTCGCGTGGATGCTGCGCGCGGGATGTATCCAAGCACTCGCTCATCTACGGGACCGCACTGGGAGGGCATGGGTATGGATATGTTCGTCGTTCGTGAGGGCCTTGCCTCACACAGGCTCACCCGTGCGCACTGATCTTACTGTGTATGGTACAGCCCGCGAGAAAACTAACAGGCGCCGTGAGGGTCTCTCACGAAGGGCAGCAGCTGCCGACAGAAGCCGCCGACGCTCGCGGTGGACGGTGACGTTAGGGGGGGGAGGGGACTGAGGAGTGAGGGGGGCGCATGGGGGAGGAGGCCCAACGAAGGCAGAACGGGTCCCCTCCCTCCTCCATCCCGCTCCTCCTCCGCGGAGGTCAGGCCCCACCCAAAGACACCGTCCACCCGAACCACACAAAGCTCACGGTACCGTTCCGATCACCTTCCTGATATCGCCGGCGTTGCGACGCAGCCACTCGACCTCTCCGAACGTCCTCTTCCAGGGCAGGTCGTCCCACTGGCCAGCGATGACCTTTGAGGGACACGTGCTGCACCTTTTTATCATATCCCCCTCCGTTTCTACCTCCGCAAATTCTCATCCACCCACCTTCCTCAAACTCTTCCCTGCAGAACATCCTATCTCTCGCTCCCTCCTCCTTCCCTCCCCCTCCTCCTCTTCCACCCTCCGCATTCTCCTCTTCCCGCATCTGTCCGCCCTCCGCCTCCTCCGATCATCCTCCTCTCTCTCCTCCTCCACCTGCGACTACCGCAGAGAGGCTTGCGCACTGAGCAACGAATCCCCTTAGTCCTCCTCCTCCTCCTCCTTCTCCGCATCCTTCTCCTCCTCCTCCTCCTCCTCCTCCTCCTCGTGCCCCTCTTGCTCCATTATTTTTCCCGGAAAGGGCGTGGGCCCAGGGTTCTCTTTTAGTTGGTTAACCCCCCGGCCCCCCTGCGACTTGGGCCGGCGAAATTATTTTGCGAGCGGGCACGCACGGAGTAGGGCCGGCGAAATTATTCTTGAGGATGTCTCGAGCGAAACGCTTGTTTTTCAGAATTTGTTGAGGATGTCTCGAGCGAGACGCTGGTTTTGCAGAGTTGGGGATGTCTCGAGCGAAACGCTTGGTTTCAGAATTTGTTGAGGATGTCTCGAGCGACACGCTGGTTTTGCAGAGCCGACCGCGACACGGAAAAGCGCCCCTCGCGTAGGAATTCCAAGGATGTCTCGCGCGTGCCGCGTCCCGCGCGCGGGTATTTGGATTTCTTGGGATTTTGACAGGATGTCTCGAGCGAAACGCTTGTTTTTCATAATTTGTTGAGGATGTCTCGAGCGAAACGCTGGCTTTGCAAAATTGGAGGATGTCTCGAGCGGTGGCCTCGTGGGGGGCCAGAATTCAAAGGATGTCTCAGGCGAAATGCTTGTTTTCACGTCCCGCTCGCAGGAATTCCGAGGATGTCTCGCGCGTGCAGCGTCCCGCGCGTAGGAATTCAGATGATTTTGACAGGATGTCTCGAGCGAAACGCTTGTCCCCAGCACGTTCCGTAGCGCGTCCCCTTGGCACGTCCCGCGGTGCGTCCCCATGGCACGTCCCTTGGCACGTCGCTTGGCGCGTCCCTTGAGACGTTCTGCGTCGCGTCCTCCTGGCATGTTCCCCTGTCCATTAGCTCTGGGGCAGCTACTATGTGTTCAGGCAGCTCGAGCTTAAGATCCAGATCAGTTCGGTCAGGACTCGGATGCAAAGGAGGACTCGATCCACGAGGCTATAGAGCACAATCGCGCCATGGCACATCGCAATTCAGCACGGCGCAGCACAGCACTGATTTCGGCACGGTACATCAAGGTCGATGCACTCAGCATTGCAACTTGGCACGTTCCTTGGCACGTTCCGTGGGGCGTCCTTTGGCGAGTCCCCCTGGCACGTCGCGCCGCGCGTCCCCTGCACTTCCGTGGCACAGCATCCATTGGCACGTTCAGTAGCGCGTCCCCTTGGCACGTCCCGCGTTGCGACCCCATGCACGTCCCCTGGCACGTCGCCTGGCGCATCCCTTGGGACGTTTCGCGGCGCGTCCTCCTGGCATGTTCCCCTTGTCAATTAGCTCTGGGGCAGCTACTATGTGTTCAGGCAGCTCGAGCTTAAGATCCAGATCAGTTCGGTCAGGACTCGGATGCAAAGGAGGACTCGATCCACGAGGCTATAGAGCACAGTCGCGCCATGGCACATCGCAATCCAGCACGGCGCAGCACAGCACAGCCCTCGGCAGGGTACATCAAGATCGATACCTTCAGTATTGCATTTGCCCGTCACCCAATCAGGTCTCTTTGAAAACGCTGCCATGTGTTACAGTTCTACATTCCTTTCCGGGTTCGTGGGTCGATCATGTTCCTTATGAACAACTCCTCCCTGCCGCCCGACGACGCCAGTCGGAAGGGCGGGCTGGGCGTTTCGCCTGACTTCATTACCACTCATGTGCCTCAAACAAGTTACCCTGGCGACGTACCCCGACCCGTGCGCAATGCGGGGCATAAATACACCAAGATTGCTACAACGGGGGCGATGCCGTAACATGGACGCATGTGATTTTGCGAGCAGCAACCGGAAGGCTCGCAGGCCACCGATCAAGATCTAAGGGCTACGTAATAACAAATCACCCCCGTTGGCTGTGACATGCGCCCCTTGCACCCAACGTATCCCACAGCAGCTCTTGAAAGCCCCCGCGGGATACGTGTAGGCACAACGTTATGGCCATCGCCAGGCAGATGGTTTGTTTCACAAATCACCCCCGTTGGCTGTGCCATGCGCCCGTTGCGCCTAACGTACCCCACAGGAACTCTCCACAACCCCCCCCGGGACGGCGAGGTCCCGCTCAGATCCCCGCGGTGCCTCACTCCGCAGGACCCACCAGCGGCCCTCGAAAGTGGCGACAACGTCGCAGATCGCAGCCCCTCCCGCTCAGATCCCCGCGGTGCTTCACTCCGCAGGACCCACCAGCAGCCCTCGAAAGTGGCGACAATGTAGCAGATCGCAGCACCTCAGGGACGGCGAGGTCCCGCTCAGATCCCCGCGGTGCCTCACTCCGCAGAACCCACCAGCAGCCCTGGAAAATGGCGACAATGTCGCAGATCGCAGCCCCTCAGGGGCGGCGAGGTCCCGCTCAGATCCCCGCGGTGCCTCACTCCGTAGGGCACACCAGCAACCCTCGAAAGTGGCGCCAAAGTCGCAGCCAGGGACGGCGAGGTCCCGCTCAGAACCCCGCGGTGCCTCACTCCGCAGGACCCACCACTAGCCCTCGAACGTGGCGACAATGTCGCAGATCGCAGCCCCCCAGAAGCGGCGAGGTCCCGCTCAGATCCCCGCGGTGCCTCACTCCGCAGGACCCACCCCGCATGACCCACAGCAGCCCTCGAAAGTGGCTACAACGTCGCGGGGGGGGGGGGGGGGGGGGAAAGATTCTCGCATGCCCCCCATGTGACGGTCGAGGTCCTGCTCATGTTCCCCGCCTGCCTCGCTCCCGCAGGACCCCCAGCAGCCCTCGAAAGTGGCGACAGCGTCGCAAGATCGCAGCCTCCCAGGGACGGCGAGGTCCCGCTCAGATCCCCGCGGTGCCTCACTCCGCAGGACCCACCGCCAGCCCTCGAAAGTGGCGACAACGTCGCAGATCGCAGCCCCCCAGAAGCGGCGAGGTCCCGCTCAGATCCCCGCGGTGCCCCACCCCGCAGGACCCACCAGCAACCCTCGAAAAGTGGCGACAATGTCGCAGATCGCAGCCCCCCAGGGGCGGCGAGGTCCCGCTCAGATCCCCGCGGTGCCCCACTCCGCAGGACCCACCAGCAGCCCTCGAAAGTGAGAGAGAGAGAGAGAGAGCGTGATCCACCGCCGCTTCACTGTGGAAAATTGCCACCCTCTTCCTCCGGAACCCGGGAGTTCCCCCCCTCTCGGACCCCGCCCCTGCCCGACCCCCCCCCTCCCCCGGCAAAACCCCCGCCGTCCCCTCACCCCCCCCCCTCCCCCTCGAAAACCTGGGGGGGTCACTACTGGTTCGAACCCCCCCCCCCCTCGAAAACCGGAGGGGGGGTCATTACCGGTTCGAACCCCTCCCCACCCCCCACACTCACCGCCAGCAAACGACTCCCGGTCCCTACCACCGTCCGCGCCACATCCCCCACTGTTGTTCCCAGCACCACTGTCCTCACCACCACTGTCCCCACTGGTTCCACCACCGTCCCCACTGTCCCCACCAGTGCCCCCACCACTGTCGCACTGTCCCCACTGTTCCCACCACTGTTCCCACCACGGTTCCACTCTCCCCACTGTCTCCACGGACCCAACCACTGCCTATCCCCACTGTCCCCACTGTCCCACTGATTCCTCCGCTGTCCCACTGAGCTGTCCCACTGTTCCCACCACTGTCCCCACTGTCCCCACCACTGTCCCCACTGTACCTCTGTCCCATTGTCCCACCGCCGTCCTCGCCACCGCCTTCACCACTGTCCCCACCACCACTGTACCCTCCACTGTCCCACTGTTTCCACCTCCCCCTGTCCCCACACCAGTCCCCACCACCACCGTCCCCATCACTGTCCACTGTCCCCACTGTTCCCACCATTGTCCTCACCACTGCCCCCACAACTACAGTCCCCACCACTGTCCCACTGTCCCCACCACTGTCCCGCTGTCCCCTCGCCACTGTCCCCACCACCGTCCCCACCACTGTCCGCACCCCCCCTCGGTTTTCGAGGAAGGGGGGGGGGTTCGAACCGGTAAAGACCCCCCCGATTTTCGAGGGGAGGGGGTTCGAACCGGTAGTGACCGCCCCCGCCTTTTCATGATGAACTGGGGGGGGGAGGGGTTCAGTGACCCCCCCAGGTTTTCCGCCAGCAGCGGCAGAACACGCTCTTTCGGAAGTGACGACAATGTCGCAGATCGCAGCCCCCCAGGGACGGCGAGGTCCCGCTCAGATCCCCGCGGTGCCTCACTCCGCAGGACCCACCAGCAGCCCTCGAACGTGGCGACAATGTCGCAGATCGCAGCCCCCCAGGGACGGCGAGGTCCCGCTCAGATCCCGCGCCCCCGCGGTGCCTCAACTCCGCAGGACCCCCCAGCAGCCCTCAACGTGGCGACAGTTTTCCGCAAGCAGTAAGGAAACAAAACAGCACCGAAAGTCAAGATATCCAGCCCCCCAGGGACGGCGAGGTCCCGCTCAGATCCCCGCGGTGCCTCACTCCGCAGGACCCACCAGCAGCCCTCCAAAGTGGCGACAATGCCGCAGATGGCAGCCCCCAGGAACGGCGAGGTCCCGCTCAGATCCCCGCGGTGCCTCACTCCGCAGGACCCACCAGCAGCCCTCGAAAGTGGCGACAGTGTCACAGATCGCAGCCCCCCAGGGATGGCCAGGTTCGAGCAAGGCAACAGGAGACAAGAGGGGAGCGGGAGACGTGAGGCGGGAGGAGAACTGGAGACCGCAGTGCTCTATTCAAAACGAATACCCAACCAAGGAGGGTTGAGAAAAACTGTCAACAAATCACATCTAGAGGGCGGGTCACTTCCAAAATGCGGCTCCGCACTAGCGCCGCGCACGTTGGTCCCAATTAAACTGCAAGGGTTTCACGGATTGAGGGCGGGTGGTTTTCAAAATGTGGCTCTCGCCCTAGCGCCGCGCGCTTTCGATTTACAAGAATGGACGAAGAGTTAAAAGGGTAGAGGGCGGGCGGTGTTCAAAATGTGGCCCTCGCCTTGGCCGAAGGCCACGCTTACGGCGATCTTGGGAATCCGACTTTTGTGACGCCGAGCTCGCGCAGAACAATTGGAAGGAAATCACGAACCGCACTGTCCTACATGTCAAATGTGCGAATGTATCGAGCGAGAACGACGCAGCGAAGTGTAGGAAAGCACGAACCACGATGTCCTACAATTGGTTTGGCCACGAGGCACTCCCACCTACAATGCAGGATCCTACATCGACGTTACCTACACCGCTGTTAGCGCGTCTACGGCTGGCGCCGCGAACATCGCCTTACACAGACGCGCGAGTTGCATGGAGTGAGGTCGGTTCGTGCTCGAAATGTGTCTCTCGTCTTAGCGCCGTGCATAGTGGTTGTAATTGAACAGTCCAAGGATCTTGCGGATTACGGGCGGCTCCTTTCTTGTAAAAGATGAGGCTCTCGCCTTAGCTCTGCGCACATTCGAATCAAACCTTTGCACTCGGTTCACGGCTTCCCATGGTTAGCGTACCAGACATGAAGTTTGGGAGCGACTCAGCAGGATTGCCAGGGCGCAACATTTACGTTGATTCGTGGTGTTCACGTTTCTGGAATGGCGTGATCGCGCGACTCAGGATCGTCAAGAGGCAACGTCCAGGTTTAATCGAGGTACTTTGCAACTCTTAAGGATGTTCACGTGGTTGTCCGCCAACGGGGTCACTTGTAGGATTGCAAGGGTGGCCTTTTGGACTCCCCGTCTCGGCTCCGAGGGCGCGTCTGCGTGCGATTCGGACGAGGACGAAGCGAACAAACTGAAACGAAACGAAAACTGTCAAGAAGAAACGACTTCGGGGAAGGGTGAAGCCGAGACGACGACAGCAAAGGAGGAAGGTAGGCCGGGGGAGGGCGAGGGCCAGCAGGAGGAGGATAGAAGGCCGAAGGAGGTGTGGAGGAGAAGGACGCCAGCCGGCCCGGCCGGCCGGCGGGGCCCCTGGGCCGCCAGGGCCCTGAGGTCAGAGCTCTTCCCCTTTTCTCTCTCTCTCTCTCTCTCTCTCTGTCTCACGCGCACACTCTCTACCTCTCTCTCTCTCTCTCTCTTTCTCTTCTTCTCTCTCTCTCTCTCTCTCTCTCTCTCTGCGCTTGTATGTTACATTCCTCTCTCCCTCTCCCTCTCGCCGCCCTCCTTCGTTTCCTCTCCAACCCTGCCTCGTTCCTGACACTGACACATTGAGCCTCCTCGCCTCGCCCACGTTCCCGGCCCAGCATTCACTCCAAGAGGGGGGCGAGTGGTCGAAGAACCAGGGGAGAAGAATAATGACGAGGATGGGAATCAGGAGGGGGTTTTCTGGAGGGGAGAGGTTCGCTCGGAGGTGGAAGAAGGGGAGGAGACGGAGGAGGCGGAAACGCGAAGAAGAGACAGGAACGAGTCAGAACGAAGTGGACGGATGATGAGAAGGAGACCGCCGCTGAATTCTCTTCCCAAAGGCAACGGTTGCGCATGTTGCGCCGACTTGTATACTATATACAATGCAAGGGCCGATGTCCTGCGAGCGGCCAACAACGCTCGTTTCGAATCGTATGTTCCCGATGGCATTCATGTATGAGGTTCCGGAATCCCTGTTCCCTTGGGAATCCTGGTGTCCTGGTGTTCCTCGTTTTCTACTCCACGTCCTAACGGGCCCCGACCCCTCGCTCGCTCGACCGGACATGGCCAAAAACGCACGGGCACGCCAGAAGGAGAAAGGATTATGAAACCGATGGAGGAAAGCAGTGATACAAGGGCCAGTTGAAGTGAGCGAATAAGAAGAAGGATCAGCAGGAGAAGGAGGAGGAGGAGGAGGAGGAGGACGAAAAGAAAGAGGAGGCATGTGGGGAAGGAGGAGGAGGAGGAGGCGGAGGGGGGGAGGAGGAGGAGGAGGAGAAGGAGGAGGAGGCCTCGGAGGAGGAGGAGGAGGAGGAGGAGGAGGAGAGGGGGGGGAGGCGAGGAGGTTCGAAGTACTTCTAAAGGGGGACTCGGGGGGGCGGCGTCGGTGAGAGGCTGAGAGGAGAGGAGTGTCACAGGAGGACAATGAGGAGGTAGTGCAGAAGAGGACGGGCTTAGAATGGGTCGGATCGGCCCCTTATCTGTGACTCGGCTAAAAAAGAAGAGGGAGGAGGAGGGCGAGTCGAGGAGAGGAGGGGGGGAAGAGGAGGCTCCGAGGCAGAAGTGGAGTGGAAACGTGGGGGAAGAGGAACCAACGCTGATGACTATGAAATGGACCAGCGGGCCAGGGATTCAGCTGGGGCCCTCGTTTTGCGGCGGCGGATGAGGAGAAGGATGAGGATGGTGAGGAGGAGGAGGACGAGGATGAGGAGGGTGAGGCGGATGAAGAGGAGGAGGAGGAGGAGGAAGGGATTCCAGCGAGGTAGGGGAGGGCTGGAGGGTACTGCGGAGGGAGGGGAGGTGGGGAGGGGGGTGGGGGGGGGCGGGAGAGGGGGAGGAGGGAGGAGAGGGATGAGGAGGTTAAAGTGAGCGGGAGGAGGAGGAGGAGGAGAGGCGGAAGAGGATGGGGAGGTGGGGGGGGGGGGGGAGGCAGGCGAGAGGGAGGAGGAGAAAGGAGGAGGAGGAGGCGAAGGAGAGGAGGAGGAGGAAGCCGGAGGAGGAAGAGGCGGGAGGCGGCGCCGGGAGCCGCCAGCCGCGACGGGAGGGCGGCACGGTGCAGCCCAGCCCTGGCGGGACCGGCGGGACGGGGCCAAGTGCGCAGCCTGCGCGCAGCCTGCGGCAGGCTGCGCTCTGGGCAAGGCAAGCCGGCCGGTCACTTCCTCCACGCGGCGAGGCTGCCGCTGCCGCCGCTGCCCGTCGCGGCGGCCTTGGCCAGCGCCGCCGCGGGCGCGGGCGCCTTCGCCGGGGCCGGCGCCGGCGCCTTCCCTGCTGGCTTCGTCGAAGCCTTCGCCGGCGCCGGCGCCTTCGCGGCCTTCCCAGCCTTCGCAGCCTTCCCCAACGCTGCTGGCTCCGGCCTGGGCTCCGCCGCCGCGGTGGGCGCCGCCGCTGCCGGCTCCGCCGCGGCGAGCGCTGCCTGCTCCGCCGCCGCCGCGGTGGGCGCCGCCCTCTTCGCGGCCGGCTCCGCCGCGGCGAGCGCCGCCGCCTCCCCCGCCGCCGCCTGCTCCGCTGCGGTGGGCGCCGCCGCCTTCGCGGCCAGCTCCGCCGCGGCGAGCGCCGCCGCCTCCCCCGCCGCCGCCTGCTCCGCCGCGGTGGGCGCCGCCGCCTTCGCTGCCGGCTCCGCCGCGGCGAGCGCCGCCGCCGCCTCCTCCGCCGCCGCCTGCTCCGCCGCCGCCTGCTCCGCCGCGGTGGGCGCCGCCGCCTTCTGGGGGGCAACGATAGGGGGCCCCTAGGGGGGGACTGGCTTAGGGGTGGATGCATCGACCTGGAATCGGTGATACGTCGCCGATAGATCGGCGATAGGCCCCAGATGGTGAATCTGCACCTTCCTGGGCGGGTTGGGGCTATCTGGCCCTGATCGGCGATCAGCGGGCGATTGGGGGTCGATGCATCCCCCCTATGCCTATCCCCTCCTATCGTTGCCCCTGACCTTCGCTGCCGGCGGCTCCGCCGCGGCGGGCGCCGCCGCCTCCTCCGCCGGCGCTGCGGGCTCCTCTGCCGCCGCTGCGGGCTCCGCCTCGGCCTCCTCTGCCGCCGCTGCCGGCCCCGCCGCGGCGGGCGCCGCCGCCTTTAAGCAGGGGCCGACCGCCCTGGCATTCCTATAGTCCTACTGCGAAATATGTTTAGCGCCTAAAGATGTTCTGAGAACAACAACCGTGTTCTTAGAGTAGAACATAAACCAAAGTAAAAAAAAAAAAAAAAAAAAAAAAAAAAAAAAAAAAAAAAGACAACAAAATAAAAAACAAAAAAAAAAAAAAAAAAAATATAAAAAAAAAAAAAAAAAAAAAAAACAAAAAAAAAAAAAAAAAAAAAAAAAAAAAAAAACAAAAAAAAAAAAAAAAAAAAAAAAAAAAAAAAAAAAAAAAAAAAAAAAAAAAAAAACAACAAAAAAAAAAAAAAAAAAAAAACAAAAAAAAAAAAAAAAACAAAAAAAGAAAAAAAACAAAAAAAAAAAAAAAAAAAAAAAAAAAAAAAAAAAAGGCAGATATCAACCATATATGTCCTAAGAACACTCCGTGGGAACAACAAAAGATCCTTAGAACATGGTTTGGTAGGGCTATAGGCGAACCAGGACGCTCTGCCACTCCTTGACGCCTTCTCCGCCGCCAGCCCGGCCAGCGCTGTCTGCGACGGCGGCGCATCCTCTGCGTCCGCGCCAGGCGCTGAGATGGCCACGTGCGAACGCCACCCCCGCCTCCCCCACCCCCCACCCCACCCGCCCCGCCCAACGATTTCTAAGACGGGGCAAGCGCGTCGAACTTCGGGCGAGATCTCGCGAACGATGCGAACCCCGACCCCGTCATCCCACCAGCCCTCTGGGCGTCGGTGGTTTAGGGCGTTTCCTCTTCCACCCCTCCCTCTTCCCCTTCGGGGAGGGGTTTATCCCTCCCCTTACCCCCCCACCCCCCACTGACCTGGACAGGAAGGGCGGGGAGCGGTCAGAGCGTCCAAGATGGCCCAGGACGGCTCCAAAAGGGCCTCAGAGAGCCCAAGATCGCCTCCAAGATGGCTCAAGATAGTGCAAGATGCCTGAAGATGGTTCAGAAGACGCTCCAACACGTTCCAGGACCGCTCCAATATGGTTCCAAGTGCCCACAAGAGCATCATTAGAGTGCCCTCAAAAGGCCGAAATGCTTCAAAACCCTAGGGGGAATCAATGTTTTTGGTGTTCTCACTTTTTCGCTTCCGAAGCCCATCCGAGGCCTCAAGATGGCGCCGAGATGTCCCAACCGGGCCCCAACAGGGGCCCAAGAGAGCCTCAAGACTGCCTCAACAGCGTCCAAGAGCGCTCCAAGAGCGATCCAAGAGGGGTCCAGGGAGCGCCCAGAGCGCCCCGATGGCGTCTAAAAGGACCCCAGACGCCCAAAAACTGCTTCAAAATAAATTCAATCGAGCGCTCGCGCGGGACGCGAAGCCCAGAATACTGCGAAAACGCATGTAAGAGCAACCGAAACGATCAAATGCTTCTCACAGAAATATGTTATTATTCCTGGAAGGAAGGACAGTGCGATACAGAAGGATGCGTTCCGTGTTGTGCGCTTTGTTCGGTGATTCGTGGGTTGGTCTTCGTCTGATGTTCTTCGTTTGGTGTTTTCCTGGGTTTCGTTCGTGCGGTGTTCCGTGGAGTGTTCGTCGTGGGTTTTCGTGGGGTACTTCGTGGGGGTGTTGTTAGCGTCGTGTTTCGTGGAGTGTGTTTCGTGTTTTGTGTTTTGTTCCGGGCCATCTTGGAGCAATGTTGGGACATCTTCGGGCCATATTGGGCAATCTTGGGGCCATCTTGGAGCCATTTTGGGGTTACCTTGGCTTCCAATTCGGCTCTTACTCTTGACTTTTCAGAATGGTGTAAAGTCAATGGTTTTCCAATGTCAAGAGTAAGAGCCTTTTTCCACATCCAAGCTTCCCCCAAGGAGCGTCTTGGGGCCAGCTAGGGCCATCTTGGGGCCATGTTGGGCCATCTTGGGGCCATGTTGGGCCATCTTAGGGCCATATTGGGGCCATCTTGGAGCCATGTTGGGGTTACCTTGGCTTCAAATTCGGATCTCACTCGTGACTTTTCAGAATGGTGTGAAATCAGTGGTTTTCCAAAGTCAAGAGTGAGAGCCTTTTTCCACCCCCAAGCTTCCCCGAAGGAGCCATCTTGGGGCCATCTTGGGCCAGCTAGACCCATCCTGGGGCCAGCTGGGGGCCACCCAGGGGCCATCTTGGGCCGTCCTGGGGCCATCTTGGGGCCATTTTGGGGTCGCCCTGGGGGCGAGCCAGATTGAGGGGCCCTCCTTCGTTGATCGATCTCCTCCGAAATGGCTCCAAGAGACGTCTTGGACTCTCCTCTTGGGCCCTGCGCGCGGGTGGGCGGAGCGCCGCCCGCCCGCCCGCAAGGCCCAAGAGCCCACCAAGCCGTTCGAAGATACCTCCAAGACGCCACCAGGGAGGGGGAAAAGGCGGAGGAAGGAAGAGGAGGACGAGGAGGAGGAAGAGGAGGAGGAGAGGGAGGAGGAGAGGAGGAGGAGGAAGAAGGCGGAGGAGAAGGAGGAAGAGGGGGAGAAGAACAGCTGCCGATCATCGGCGCTCTTCGTTTGAGTGCCTGGTGTAGGATGGGCTGGTGGGGATGCGCGAAGCGTCAAGAATTGTTCTAGATATCGCGGGGGGGAGGGGGGGGAGGGCCTCGGATAGGGTTCGCACGTGGCCACCGACCTCCTGCGGCCGAGGCGCCTGGATCCAAGGGGCCGCTGCGCTCCGCGTCGCCGTCGCTGGGCTGCTGACCTCCACCGTCGTCGGGCTGCTGACTTCCACCATCGCCTGGAGAAAACGGCGCCGCCATCGGGGTCGCCGGAGCTGCCGCGCCAACTGGGGTACTCGTGCCACCTGCTGCGGCAATCGCACGCTCCTTCAACGTCAAGGCCGCCTGCAGCATCGCGTTCCTCTTGCCCATGTTGAGGATGTCCGACATCAGCGCCTTCATGTCGTCCAGGCCGCACTGCTCCTTACTGGTGATGATCCCGACTCGGATGCCAGACGACTCCTGGCTCGAAGTGTGCTCCGCCTTGATGTAGCCCGACGGCAAGTAGATGGCCTCGCCGTCAGAGAGCACCCCGTACCAGAAGTGAACCCCACGCGCGCTGGCAGCCTAAAGGAGGATGCCGAATTCCACGAGACTACGAACACTAGACTAGGCTTGGCCAGCCGATCCAAGGCCACGAGAGCCGAGTCGTGGACCGGACCCGCGGCTTGCCGTCGCTCGGACGTCCATTTCCCATGCATTTTTGTCGGTTTCGTGCGTGTTTTTTCTGGCTCGATGGCCCAGGATGGCCCTCGATGGTTCTCGCCGAGAAAAAATGCACACGTCCGAGCGATGCCAAGGCGGGCGGGCCAAGCCAAGTCCGAGATCGGTCGTCTCGGGTTCATTCGGGCACCCCCCTTCCGGGCCTGCAGATCCGTCGGCGATGCTGACTGTAGCCACTGCACCGTCGCCAGCATGCTGATCGGCTGCCTCAGAGCCCTCGGGCCCTTCTGCTCCCGCACGTAGCCGCCGAGCTCGGCGAACCTCGCGCACAGGATCGTTCTCGCCCCAGTGAAGGTGACTCGAAACGACGTCAACGCAGCAGGCTCAACGTTGACTGTGGTTCCGTTGGGGCCTCGTATCCACGCGTCTGGCTCGATCACCTTCTCGAGGACTGACTGCGCCTCGTTGTCGACATCGTCGCTGATGAGGGCCTTCATTGGCATAATCTCCGCAACGCAGTCCTGGATGTCCTTCTTGACCTCGCCGTCCTCGATATAGGCTGTGAACTGGCCGATGTTCTTATCCGTCCTGACCCGGAACGCGTCGAGCTTCGAAGTCATCTCGATTTTGAGTTTGTGCCCATCTGGGAGGTCCTGGTAAGAGAGCACGCCCGTCAGCTTGTTCACGATGATGGGGTTCGACATGGCAGCAGGCACAAGCGCGGAGAAGTCGCCCTGGCTCATCACATCGATGCGGTTCCCAGGCGGCGCCGACCACTGCCAGAACTTCTGGTTGTCGATGCTCGGGACCACCTGCTGCGTTTGAGGCGCGGGATCAGCGGCTCCAGAAGAACGCCTCTGGCGCTTCAGCGACTCCTTCTCCGCAGTCAGCTTGCGCTTCTGCTCTTCAGTGCGCTTGGTCACGCGCGCGGAGTACAAGTCATTCGTCGCTTTGGCGGTGGCCTTCGCCAGCTCCAGGATGGCACGGAAGCTCTGCAACTTTGTCTCTTCGCACTCGGCGATCGCTTTCTCGGTCTGGTGCACGGCAGGAACGTCGATCATCTCCTTCAGGTCGACCAGCGTCACCAGGTGATGCGCGTTGTAGCAAGGTGCGCACTGGGCGAGTTCCGGGTTGCCAGTCATATCAGTCGCAGTGCGGTCCTCTGCGGCCGCAATCTTGAACTTGCCTAGGTAGCTGCTGAGTTCCTGGGACGCTGTTTTGCTGTCGGAATCTATCAGACGCAATGCATCAGCTCTGGTCGTGACAACCGCCATCTCGAAAAAAAAAAAAAAACAAAAAAAAAAAAAAGAAAAACCCCCCCCCCCCCGGGCCCCCCCCCCCATCTCGCGAGCGAACTCGGACAGGTCCTTCGGCGAACTGAAGTCCATGATGGCTGCGTCGACCGCTTGGAGCCCAGACACCACCGAGCTGCTCGCCTTCTCATACTCCTTCGCCAGCCTGCGAATCGCCTTATTCCTCAAGAACTCTACGTCGACCTTCCTAGAGTCGGGGGTCTCCTCAGTCGGCCCCTTCGCGGCGCTGTCCAGCTCGACCTCACCCTCGCCCTCCGACTCGGGCGCGGCAGGCTGACCTTTCAGCATCTCCTCCAAGTTGACGTCCTCGAGTGCGCCGCCAGATGCTCTGATCGACGTGCCAGTCTCCAACGACGCGGCGACGGCATCCTGGAAGCGAGCCCTCCTCTGGCCCTCCGTCTCTTCGCGGAGCTCGTCGCCGCCCGCGAACGCGGAGCCAGCAGCCCCGGTGTGGACCCTTCCGGAAAACAAAAAGAAAAACAAAATAAAAAAAAAAACAAAAAAAAAAAAAAAAAAAAAAAAAAAACAAAAAAGAAAAAAAAAAAGAAAAAAAAAAAAAAAAAAAAAAAAAAAAAAAAAAAAAAAAAAAAACAAAAAAAAAAAAAAAAAAAAAAAAAAAAAAAAAAAAAAGAAAAAAAAAAAAAAAAAGAAAAATGGGGGCAAGAAAAACAAAAAAAAAAAAAAAAAAAAAAAAAAAAAAAAAAAAAAAAAAATAAAAAAAAAAAAAAAATAAAAAAAAAAAAAAAAAAAAAAAAAAAAAAAAAAAAAAAAAAAAAAAAAAAAACAAAAAAAAAAAAAAAAAAAAAAAAAAAAAGAAAAAAAAAACAAAAAAAAAAAAAAAAAAAAAAAAAAAAAAAACAAAGAAAAAAAAAAAAAAAAAAAAAAAAAAAAAAAAAAAAAAAAAAAAAGCTGGAAACCAAGCAGCGCCGCCGCATTTCCACCGGCCCACGGCGGTCCCAGGTCTCACTGGACAAAGCGACCAACATGAGGTCGGGTACGCCCCTCTGCGGCGGATTTTGGACAAACAGTAAGCATACTCAAAACATATTCAAAAAAATCAGACAATCCCACCAGCCCTCCGAAAGGAACTTGGGCCCGCCCTCCACCCCCAGACCCAAGCGAACCGTGCCACTCGAGAAGAGGATCTCCGCGTCCTCGACGATGACGGCGACGTTCGAGGGTCGAGGCTTTTCTATAACTTCGGCCTTTGAGTGCCTGTTTCGGGCCCCAGGACCAGTTTTCGACAATTTGCTCCAGGAAGTGGGGGGAACGTGTTTTCTCGTAGGAGGATCCTCGGGGTGATCACGAGCGGGGGGAGGTCGGGGTTCAAGGATTAATTCGCGGAGGGCCCCACTGAGGGCGAGCTTTGCGAAGGCCCCCCCCCCCCGCCTCGGCCCCCCCATGCGTTTGGACAAGAGGGGGCCCAACCCATAGCAGCGTTCAAGATGGCCCAAGATGGCCCCAAGAGGGCCTCAGAGGCAGCAAGATGGCTTCCAATATGGCCAAAGATAATGGTAAATTGGTCAAGATAGCCTCCGACACGCGTCCCAGAAGCCTCAAGACGGCCCCGAGACGGTCTTCCCCTCCGATGGGCTCTCGAGGCCTGAAGATGGCCCCAAGACGGCCCAAGATAGCCCCGAGAGGGGCAAGGGCCCCATGGGCGCCCAAGAGCGCCCCAAGAGCGGGCCATAAGGGCCCGGGCGCGGCACTTTCGGGCCTCCGATGGGGGCGGGAGGGTCCAAGACGGCCCCGAGAGGTCCCTCAGGCATCCCAGAAAAAACCGAAGGAGGCCCCCAGACCCGCCAAGAGAGCCCCAAGAGCGCCCCAAGAACCCCAGGAGAGCCCCAAGATGGCATTGCGACTCATCGGAGAACCCCATCACCACACTATATTCACAAAACCCGACTTTTGATCTACGCGGCCTAAGACGGCCCCTAGAGGCCTCCCAGACCCCCCCCCAAAAGAGCTTCAAGAGGGTCCCAAGACGCCCCAAAAGAGCACCAAGAAGCACCAAGCAGGCCCTAAGAGGAACTCAAGACAACCCCAAGAAAGAGCCCCACGAGGCCCCAATAAGGGCCCAAGAAAATCCCAGGAGAGCACCAAGATGCCTCCAGGAGGGTTCCAGGAGGCCCCCAGGAGGGCCCGACACCTTGTCACGAAGAAGGGCCTTGTTCGTGGCAAGGTGTTGGGCCCTCTTGGGGGGCTCTTGGAGCCCTTTGGGGGCCCTCTTAGAGCTCTCTTGGGGCTGCAAGAGGCCTCCAGGATGGTTTCAAGAGGCCCCCAAGAGGGCCCGACACCTTGTCACGAACAAGGGCCCTGTTCGTGACAAGGTGTTGGGCCCTCTTGGGGGGCTCTTGGGGCCCTTTGGGGGCCCTCTTAGAGCTCTCTTGGGGCTGCAAGAGGGCTCCAGGAGGGCCCCAAGAGGGCTCTAATATTCCTGGGTTGAAGTCTACGGGTCGATGCACCCAGTGCATCGACCCTGTGCCAACCGATGAGGTTGGTGAGAACAAAGGGGCACTGGTGAGTTCCACCTGTCCCTTTCGACCTGGATAGCATATCGCGCACGCCCTGCTGATCGGCCTTCTTCTTCGACTGGACCATCACCTCGATCTCGTCCTGTTCGGACTCCTCGTCGAAGCTCGACTCGTAGTCCCCGAGCTTGATCTTGATGGTCTCCTGCCCGTCGGGCCCGGTGTTCAGCTTCTTGATCTTCGGGTCATTGATCATGCGTGTCCATTCATCCTTCGCACGCTTGCGTGGCCAATTGCCCTCCGCAGTGGTGGCCTTGTGCTCGATGAATTCATTTTCCCACATCCACTTCTTCTTTGCGCTGGCGCGCACGCCGGAGCGCAGCGTGTACTTCTGCTTCCACGTGGCAATCTGGAAGCTCTTTCCCTCCTTGCCCATGGCGACGTGCTTGCCCATCGACTTGCACAACTTCTCGTAGCCCTTGTGATCGTCCTTCTTGAGCTTCTCAAGCCACTCGCTGGAACCGCTAGCAACGCACTTCGTCCTGATGCGCTTCTCGTCGCTGGCGCAGCTCTTGCAGCGGTTCTGGTCCTTGTAGAAGTCCGTGCACAGCTTCAGCTTCTTGCAATGCCCGGTGCACTTCTTCTTCGGCGCGGCGTCCGCCTGCGCAGTCGGCGCGGGGGGTCGGGCCGGGGCGGGCGCGGGGCCGGGGGCCGGGCCGGGGGAGGAGGGCGAGAAGCCAGCCAAGAACACGAGGAAAGATAGATGACGCCGAGACGGAAGCCCTTCAGAGTGAATCGTTTTGATAGGCCCCAAGGTTTGGAATCTCGAGTCGGCGCTCTAGACCCGAAGGGCCCCCCCGGGCCAGGCCCTTGGGCCGCGCCCCAGGCCAGGGATGGCTAGGCTGGCCGAGGCATGACAACTCTCAGAGGGCCTCCTCCTCCCCCCCCTCCTCCCCCTCCTCCTCCTCAGACCTCCGTCCCGTGATTCTTGAACTCGCGTGACTCGTTCATCCTTTCCGAAGCGTTTCCTTCCTTCCTCTCCGCCGTCCTGTGCCTTCCTCTGCCCTCCTCCCTCCCTCCTCCCCCTCTCCCTCCTCCCCCCCGCGGCCTCTGGGGGCCCCCTCCTCGTCCTCCTCGCCCTTTGCCCCGGGCGCGCGGGCGCCGCGGCGCTGCTAGCGTCGCAGTGGGGAGTAGAAGAAGCAGGGGAGGAAGCGAGGGGGGAAGAGGAAGCAGGGGGGGAGGCATGGAGAGACAGCGGAGGATTCGAATACCTCCAAGGCCGCATCGCCCCCGCAAGCTCGGACCCACTCGGCGGGCGGACCCTGGGGCCCCTGGCCTGGCCCCTTAGCCCGCTGAAAAGAGTTAGAATCTAGTGCGTCACTCTGGCGCCCCCAGGGCGCCCGCAAAAAGGGGCGAACTAGAATCTAGTTCGCTGTCCTGGTGCCCTGGCGCCCACAGGGCGCCCACAAAAAGGGCGAACTAGAATTTAGTTCGCCGCTCTGGTGCCCTGTGGGGGAAAGGGGAGAAAAGAGAAGGACAAGAAGAGGGGAAAAGAAAAGTGGAGGCGAACAGAAAGGGAGAGGGGGAAAGGAGAGGGGTCAGAGGGAGAAAAAGAAGCCGGAGAAGGAAGCAAAAAGAAAAAAAAAAAGGGGGAAGAGAAAGGAAAAAAAGAAAGCCAAGAACGAGAAAAAAAAAAAAAAAAAAAACAAAAAAAAGGAAAAAACAAAAAAAAGAAGCACCGCCAGATCGCGAGCTAGAGTCAGTAATGCTGCCGGTCACTTAGATCTCCGGTGCCCCCAGGGCGCCCACAAAAGGGGCGAACTAGAATCTAGTTCGCCGCTCTGGCCCGGCCTGGCCCCGCAGCCCGCGGCCTCGGCCCAAGTGCCCAGCGAGAACCCTCGAGTGCAAACCAGACGCGGGGACATGTCTGGGGCCCCATGCCCCGCTTTCTTGAGCAGCCCAAACGCTGCCCGGGTTTTCAAAGGTTGTCCTAACGAAGACGCGGAGCGGCATCCAAAGCTGCGCGAGCACAAGCGCCCGCCAAAGCAGACATTGCCATAGCTTCGTCGCGCAGCTGCACACACGCCCCATCGCCCCTCCTCTACCTCGCCCCCCCCCCCCTCATCTCTCTCGCCCCTCTTCGCCCCCCCCCGCCGGGCCGCCCGTGCTCGAGCTGCTGCTCGAGGTTGCCAACGCAACCTGTTTCTGAAAATACAGGAGATGCCAACATCGAAATCGCAAATCCGGAACCCCCAGATGTTGCTCAACAGCCGCGAGAAAACAGGAGGCTCGGGCATCGAAACGCACCTGCGCACAGATGCAAAACTAAGCCGCCTCCGACGTCTTGACTCCTTTCACCATGACAAGCAAGACAACTGCCCCAAGGGCAACGCTGCTCATGGCGTTGCCTGCTAATGAGCGCACATCCCTATCGCTCAAGCCCTGCATCTCGGAGGTGAACGGGATGCCCATCACAAGGAGGTGCTCCCGCGGAAGCAGCAGGCGACCCTGCCGCCACGACCACACAAGCGACCGCTGGCAGAGGGCGGGCACCATAGTGGAGAACGTTGCGTACTTGGGATTCTGGTCGATTGTCGAGAAGATATCCCCAGTTACTGGCAAACGCTTCTCTGAGAGCATATTCTTGTGATCGCTGAGCCTGTCCTGATCTGGCCTCGTCAGGACTTGGCGCATTGGCCAGCGATGCCCCGAAGGATTCCGAACGGGCATGTGCTGCTTCATTGCGAGCGCCTCCACGTAGGACCGCGTCTCACCCTTGTCCGTGAACTGCATGTGAGCGGACCCGTCGACGTCCGGGGCCCGACCGAACATTTGGAGCAGGTCCCCCTTGAAGTCCATGCCATCCGAGAAGTCCAAGTTCAGATCGAGCCCGCCCTCAAACGTCACGACCATGTACTTCCTGTGCCGCATCGAGGGCACGCCGAGCATATGAGGAGAGAACACAGCGTGGTAAACCTTCGCGCCGATGTTGCTGAGCAGCTGCGCCATCTGTTCGTGCATGAAGTGTTGAGTGCACTCGAGGATTGCGAAATCGTAGCGGCAGTGCATGAGGTCCCACATGAGGGTCAACCATGCAAGCGCCGACTTGCCGAACGAGCCCTCCTGCTTCCCATAGCTGGCCCAATCAAGGCAGGTCACCCCTGCGATCAAGACGCGGAACTCGTGTTTCGAAAGGGCCGGATCGAGCGAGGGATACGCTCGACATGGCTGGTTGTGCTTGCGGCACTTGAAAGTGGCGCTGGGGTCGAACGTGCCAGCGTGCTGCTCCAGGGCGTCGAAGCAGGCCGTCATGAAATCCTTGCCGAGAGCAGCTGTGATCGTCTTGTCGGCCTTCTTGCCGGTGGCGGCCAGCGCTTGCTTGTACTTCTCGTTGTACTCGCTCACAAGTGCGTTGAGGTCTGCTGACAGGCCCCGCGGCAAGCGATCGGTCATGTCTGAGCCGACGCACCCGTCCCCAAGAAGGCCCATCAACACCTTCTGGCAAGTGGGCTTGATGTCACATGCGCGCGCACACTTCACTCTGATGTCTGCGCGCGGCCCCGGGCTGGCCGCGTTGTCCGCGCCCGAGACGAGCTCGGCAACGTCGCGCACCACGCGCTCTGCCTGGCCAGACCCGCTGTAATCAGTCACGAGAATCACGCCGCGGTCGGCGAAAGCACGGGCCTTCTTCATCTCAGCGTCGTTCAAGGCGCCCACGAGGTGCACCAGCGGCTTGGCCAAGTCTACCGGCTTCAGCGCGGCTCGCAAGGGCCCGGCGCGCCGAGCCCATTGGGTCGGGATCTGCCGGAAGCGAACCAACGCCGACGTACTGGCCTTGAGCCGACCAAGACCACGAGGACCACTGGGCTTGCCCCTCGTCGCCCTCCTCTGGCAAGCCTGGCACTTGTAACTATTGCACGACCTCTTCACGCGACGACCACGCGGCCCAGCCGCTGCAGCTGCATTCTTGCCCATCCTGGAAATGGTACGCTAAGGGCTGGCGCGTGCGCCCAATAGCAAGCGGTCGAGTAACTTGAGCCAAAACTGGCTACGGGGACGGACCTGCGCACTGTCTCTTTAGACATTCTGGGCACGGGCCTCTGGGCCAGGACGGGAGGGGCCGCGGCATCCAACCTGGCCCGAGATGGCTCCGAGAGGACCTCCAAAGAGTGCCTCCAAGAGAACCCCCAGGATGAAGGTCTCCACTGAAGACCTCCACGCCGGGGGCCCGCGGGGGCCCCAATAGGGCCCGCAGTGGGCCCGAGGGGCGCCTGCGGGGGCCCCAAGAGCAGCCCAGGATGAAGACCACCATTGAAGCTTCACGCCGGGGCCCCGCGAGGGCTCCAAGAGGGCCCCCGGAGGGCCCAAAGAGATGCCTCCTGGGGCTCCAGGAGCAGCCCAGGACGAAGATCTGCATTGCAGATCTTCTGGCTGGAGCACCGCGAGGGCGCCGAAAGGATCCCCGGAGGGCCCGAGGAGTGCCTCTGGGGGCTCCAGGAGCAGCCCAGGATGAAGGCCCCCACTGAAGCCCTTCACGCCAAGGACCCGCGAGGGCTCCAAAAAGACCCCCTGAGGGCCCAAAGAGTGCCTCTGACGGCTCCAGGAGCAGCCCAGGATGAAGGCCCTCACTGAAGATCTTCACGCCGGGGACCCGCGAGGGCTCCAAAAGGGCCCCCTGAAGGCCCAAAGAGCGCCTCTGGCGGCTCCAGGATTAGCCCAGGATGAAGATCTCAATTGAAGATTCTCACGCCGGAGACCCGTGGAGGCCGCGTCCACGAGGCTGCTCCGAAGCATCAGAAACGTTCCAAGAAGCCCAGCGCACCGCCAAGTCTTCCCCGTATTTCCCCACCCGCCTCGACTTCGTCCTCGCCCGCTCCCCCCCCCCCCCCATCCGCCGCCCCCCCATTGGGTCGCGAGGGTTTCCCAAGCCCTTTGCTCCCATGTATGCCCCCCGCGCCACTTGCGCGATCACATCCACTCGCTCGGGCAGCGTTGTTGGATGCGCTGGCGGCGCCCCTGGTTGCATCCGAAGTAGCTTTTCACCCCGGGTCCGCTTCTGAAAGCCCTGGGCCCCGAAGAAAGCGGCCTCGGGGGGCCGAGGAGGCCGAAAAAACAAATATCAACATTGAGTATTGCTACGCGCAGCGCCATGCTTCGCGCGCGTCGTGCGCTTCCTGGGGCTTCGGACGGGGCCCGAACCCAACTCCTCTTTACCCAGCCGGTTTGCCGCCTCCCCTCCGGGGCCCCGCTATGGCTGGGCTCAGGGTTCAGGAGGGGCGCCGGGACGGGCGCGCGCGGCGCGGCCTCGCCATGGCCGCCGCCAGGCGCCGCCGAGGCCACTCCCGCGGGGAGGGGGGCCATGGGCGGGAGCTGGCGATTTTCTGGGGCGCACCCCCCCCCCCGCGCCCGCGCGCTGGGAGCCCCGCCAGGGGCCCCGCGTCAGGCGGCGTGCAGTAAGGATGCCCCATGCATCTGTCAACGCCTCCCCATCCCCCCAGTGTTCACAGTTGGCGGCGGTGGGCCTGCTGAGTTGCACCTCGACCGCAGTCTCCCCCGCGCGCGCCAGCTTTGAGTGCGGGGGGGAGCGGGAGTAAAGATGCGCCACAATCGGGGAACGGAGAATGACATCAGCATAAAAACTCAAAGTTCTTCGCGGACTTCTCGGATCCGCGCCGGGGCCCCCTGGCGGCGCCTCTGGCGCCGCCCCTGGCGCGCTCCGCGCGCCAGGGAGGGCGGTCCAGCGCCGATCCGAGAAATCCGCGCGGACCTCCGAGTTCTGCGTTTATGTAATTCTTCGCCCCCCTAATACAGTCGACGCGTATCAGAAGGATGCGCGACGAGGATGCGAGGGCCCTGGAAGCCCACTTCAAAACTTTTCGAGCGGGGCGCGGCCAACGAAAGCGGCCAAGGATGGACCGAGGAGGCTAGGATGCAAGGCTACCATTGGGTGCCCATCCTTACTATGCGGGGCGGCGGTTGGATGCCCCCCCAATGGTGGCCCGCTCGCAGTCCTGGCAGTTTGGTCAGTGATCCTCCTCCTCCTCCTCCTCCTCCTCCTCCTCCTCCTCCTCCTCCTCCTCCTCCTCATCGTCATCCCGCTGTCCCACTCTTTCTGCCGCTTCTTCTTTGTCCTCCTCCTCCTCCTTCGTCCTGTTCCTCCTCCCTGTTCCGAGCTGAAGCGGCGGCGGTCCGAGCAGGGGCCTCGGCCTCGCCCTCCGTCTTCTCCTCCGGCGCCAGGTCGCCCTTCCGCATCTTCCTGGCGCCCTTCTTGCCGTCCGGGGTCTGCCGGATCTCGGCCACTGCCTGGGCCGAGGCGGCGGCGGCCGGGCCGGTTAGGAGAGGAGGAAGAGAAGGAGGAGGGGGGGGAGGAGGTCCGAACGAAAACACGTCGGCAGAGATCACAACTGCACGATCCCAGGAGGTTGGGGTTGAGCAACAGCAACGGCAACAGCAGCCCCTTGGGCGGGGGCCCACGGGGCTGCTGTTGCCGCTGCGGCCCACAGTGGCGGGGGCGCACTAGCTATTGGCATCGAAAGCAAGAAAACAACTCCCCGCGAGGGCAGGCGATGTTAAATACAACCTGGATGATCAGGACGAGGAGGAGGACGGGGCGTTAGATCTGAGGAAGCCCCGGTACATGCGCGGGCTGGGGGGCTAGATCTGACGACGAAGGAAGCCCCAGTACACACGCTTGCTGGGGGGCTAGATCTGACGAAGCAAGCCCCAGTACACACGCTTGCTGGGGGGCTAGATCTGACGAAGGAAGCCCCAGTACACACGCTTGCTGGGGGGCTAGATCTGACGAAGCAAGCCCAGGTACATGCGCTTGCTGGGGGGGCTAGATCTGACGAAGCAAGCCCTTGTACATGCGCATGCTGGGGGCTAGATCTGACGAAGGAAGCCCCTGTACATGCTGGGGGGGCTAGATCTGACGAAGGAAGCCCCGGTGCACGCGCGCGCTGGGGGGCTAAATCCGACGAAGGAAGCCCCGGTGCATGCACGTGCCGGGGGGCCCCCCCGCCGGCCCACGCAGAAATGATCGCTGTCGTAAACCTCCTTCTCCCTGCTCCAGCCTCCAGCTCCCCCCCCCCAATTGTCGCGCTTGGCCGCAGAACCCGGGCGCGCGCAGTCTGAGATGTATCCGGAAAAATGGCGAACAATTCCAACACTGAGTGGCCAGACCTGCCTTCAGGAAGGCCCAGGATGCTTTTAGAATGGTCCCGGAAGAGCCACTGGCGTCGGCGGCCGCTGCCCTGGCTGCGCCGGCGGCGCCGGCGCGGAGGTCGAAAACATGTCGTCCCAGTCCTCCATCGCGATGCAAGCCCGACACTGGAACCAGAACCCAGGGCCGAACAGTGGGGCGAGGGGACCAGGGCGCTGAATTTGAATGATAGCGGCTAAGCGACGACTGCAGGGTGACGAGGGGTTGAATCAAGGGGGGACGGGGCGGCACTTCCGCCGGAAGTCTCGAACGCGGGTCAGAGCTCATCGAAGCATAGCAGTGGGCGAGCATAGCTCAGCAGGGCTTCGAGCATGGCTCAGCACGTGGAGCTCATCGGGGCTCAGAGCCATCATGACCTCACGAACTAAGGAAAAACAACAACGTCCCCCCCTCTCTCGCTCTCATCCTTGCTCCTTGATCCTCTCTCAGGGTGCAATGCCCAGACTCAAACACGACCACGCCCCAGCACGACCACACCCCAGCACCAGCACGACCACGCCCCAGCACGACCCGATCGATAAATCACAGGGTGCGGACCACCCCAGCACGACCACACCCCAGCACGACCCCACCCCAGCACGACCACACCCCAGCACAACCACGCCCCAGCACGACCACACCCCAGCACGACCACACCCCAGCACGACCACACCCCAGCACGACCCCACCCCAGCACGACCCCACCCTAGCACGACCACACCCCAGCACGATCACACCCCAAAACGACCACACCCCAGCACGACCCCACCCCAGCACGACCCCACCCCAGCACGACCACACCCCAGCACGACCACACCCCAGCAGGACCCCACCCCAGCACGACCCCACCCCAGCAAGACCACACCCCAGCACGACCACACCCCAGCACGACCTCACCACAGCACGACCACCCCCCAGCACGACCACCCCCCAGCACGACCACGCCCCAGCACGACCACGCCCCAGCACGACGAGGAGACCACCCCCAGCACGAAACGCACCCTCCCACCCGTTCCACCGCCCAGCAACGACCACCCCCCAGCAACGACCACACCCCACACGACACTCCCCAGCACACGCACACCGCCTGGTTGAGTGTTTTGCCTGTCCGTCTGGAATGTTTCGTGGGTGTCTCGTGGAATGTTTCGCGGGGTGTCTCGTGGAATGTTTCGTGAGGTGTCTCGTGGAATGTTTCGTGAGGTGTCTCGTGGGATGTTTCGTGAAGTGTCTCGTGGGATGTTTCGTGAGGTGTTGCCCAATTGGGTATCGTGAAAACGTGTCCATGCTCCACATGTCCATATCCCTTTCCGGGTTCGCGGGTCCATCATGTTTGTTTGTTTCCCACCCCCGCCCGATGTATGCGGCGCCGAATGTTGTCGTGTCCAAAGCGACATCACAAAAACAAGAAAGGCGCCGACATCCTCGGACTCGTCATGGGCACTGTTTTACATCGCTGTCTCCGCCGCCCACGCAAGATCGTTAAATCCCACGTCGCCGTCACAGAGTCATCGCGGAGACCGCGACGAAAAGTCCCGAAGTGCCCGCTGGATAATATTCCTCGTACCTGCCGCAAAGGTGGACGGCAGGGGCGAGGCAAACCACAACAACAACAATAACGACAGCAACAACAACAGCAACAACAACAACAGAAACAACCGGACGGGCGCAACATCAGAGCGTGGATGTTCGACACAAGGTTGCCCCGTGTAGATGCCGCGCGACCACCGGAGGCGCAGCGATTGCAACTTGGAGCCCGACCACACCAAGTGCACGCATTGCGACTCACAGAAGATGGGGGGAGGGCGAAGGCAGCACCTCGCCCAGGTGTCTTTGACGTATTCCTTCGGCACAAAAAAACCTTTTGGGACCCGCGGCGTCGATTTTGGGACCCGCGGGCGTCGCCAAGTCCCAGGCATGGCGCCCCCGAAAAAAATGGGGGATGTGCACCTGCTCGCGAGGTTCAGCCATGGACAGCGCCTTGGGCGAAACATCGTGCGCATCCTCCGCCATCAATCATCACCATCATCGCAACATCACCATCGTGCATCTCATCTATCGCCATGGATGTCATCAACCATTCATCATCAACATCAAAAAAAAGAATCAATATCAACAATCAAACAAAAAACTGAAACACACAACATCACAACAATCAAAAACAATCACAGGCAACCGCCGGGGGCTGGGAAGAGGGCCACAACTAGGCTTCCCTCTTACTATTAGTATGGACGGTGTCCTCATGACGCATTAGGGTCATATACCGAAATCGCCAACATATCCATCAACAATATTGGGTCAATTGCCGAGACCATCGCCATCGCGAGCACGGGCGACGCCGAGAGAGACAGGGTTGATCCCTGCTTGCAGGCATGGCAGGTCTGATCGGGGCCTTGTTGTGAGCAGAGCTTAACATGGTTTAGAAGGGCTTAGAATGGCTCGGACGTCGTAAAGACTCTTAGCAAGGATATCGTTGGACAGAATGGCCTTTGGGCCAGACACTTCACTGAACTCAGAACAGCGCTCTATTTCAGGGAAAGCGCAGTTCAGCGAACAGGAACGCTTTGCCAGTCAACTGGATGCTTGATTCCCAAGGCCTTGCAAAACGAACACTAGCTAGCAAGGTAATGCGAAGCGCAGCATGCCTTAGCAAGGCCTAGGAAGGCCCATCAGGGCTGGCAGGGCTTCTCATGTCATATCAAGCTGGTTTCGTATGTAATTATATGCTTTAAATGGTTTTGAATGATTTCAAGTGTTTTTCTCTGGATTCTGAATGATTGCCACAGGATGTGAACGATTTCGAACGATGTCGCCTGATTCGACTGGTTTTGGATTATTTCGAATGATACTGTATGTCATTTGATATTTTTGCGCGATTTTGAATGATTTTGCATGGTTCGAATAATTCTTGCACGCTCTAAACATATTCCATATGTTTTCCATGGAAACAAACAAATTTGTTAAACCCCCGCGCGCCCAGGTCGAAATCGCTAGAAAAAGAAGCTCGGGCGGCGCCCGAGCATCCAACAACTATATCTGATCGCCAGCTTGGCGCCCGAAGCCTCCACCGAGCCGCGCGCGTTGACGCCGCCGCGCCCGAGCCTGCCCGGGCAGTGCCCGAGCCTGCCCAGGCAATGCCCGAGCCTGCCCGGGCAATGCCCGAGCCTGCCCGGGCAGTGCCCGAGCCGGCCCGGGCAGTGCCCGAGCCTGCCCGAGCCGGCCCGGGCAGTGCCCGAGCCTGCCCGAGCCGGCCCGGGCAGTGCCCGAGCCGGCCCGGGCAGTGCCCGAGCCTGCCCGAGCCGGCCCGGGCAGTGCCCGAGCCGGCCCGGGCAGTGCCCGAGCCTGCCCGGGCAGCGCCCGAGCCTGCCCGAGCCAGCCAAGAGAGCCCAGCCAACCGCCCCATGCCCGACATTCCAAAATACGATTGCCCCGAGTCGCCCGAGCCGCTTCTGCGCAACATCACGCGGACATGATTTGGAATCGCCAGGCAACTTCAATTTTGCATACGCACAACATGAAGAGGATTCAAATTCAAACAAACATTAGAAACAATCGAAGTTAAAACAAAAAACAATGGAACATTACAGGAAACACATAGAAAAACATAATAACACATTGAAATCCAATGAAATCTGAAAAAAAACATTGAAGAAACAATGGGAAACGATGACAATCGTTGAAAATTATGAAAATCAATGGAAAAACAGCGCGCGTAGAAAAAAACAATCAAAAACTGTTGAAAATCAATGGCGAAAAGGCGCCTCTGCTAAAAAGTTGCAAATCTATTATTTGGCTAAAATATTGAATCGTGCTCTCGAAAAATCCCTAAGTACCCCGCGATAAATTCTGCCATCTCTCAGGTCTGGCACCGCGGAGTCGCAGGGCGCAAAAGAAGTCCCACCAGCCCTCCGGGCGCAAGTGGTCTTGGGCGCTTCCTTTCCCAACCTCCTTCCTTCCCCCGCCCTGGAAGCCCCCCCCCCCCCTATGCGTTTGGGCGGGGGGGGGGGAGGGGGGGGGCGACCCAGAGCGGCGCCCAAGACGCCCCAAAAGAGCCCCAAGAATCACCAAGAAGACCCTAAGAGGACCTCAAGAGAACCCCAAGAAAGAGCCCCCCAAGAAGGGCCCAATAAAATCCCAGGAGAGCACCAAGATGCCTCCAGGAGGGTCCCAAGAGGCCCCCAAGAGGGCCCGACACCTTGTCACGAACAAAGGCCTTGTTCGTGACAAGGTGTTGGGCCCTCTTGGGGGGCTCTTGGAGCCCTTTGGGGGCCCTCGTAGAGCTCTCTTGGGGCCGCAACAGGCCTCCAGGAGGGTTCCAAGGGGCCCCCAAGAGGGCCCGACACCTTGTCACGAACAAGGGCCTTGTTCGTCACAAGGTGTTGGGCCCCATGGGGGGGCGGCTCTTGGAGCCCTTTGGGCGCCCTCTTAGAGCTAGCTCTCTTTCGCCCCTGGGCGGAACAAGCGTGAAAATACGTGGGTTCCTTTCGCCTCAGAGCGGAACGAGCGTGAAAACACGTGGATCCCTTTCGCCCCTGAGCGGAACAAGCGTGACAACTCGCCCCCGAGCGGGACAATCGCGATAACACGTGGGTCCCTTGTGACGCCGCCCCCCCTTCAAAAAAAACAGCTAACATCCTCCTCCCCCTCCTCCTCCTCTTTTTATCCTCCCCCCCCCCTCCTCCTCCTCCTCCTCCTCATCCTCCTCCTCCCGCTCCCCCCCCTTCCGCTGCGGTCGTCTCCTCTTCCTCCCCTCGCCCCCGCCGCTCGTCTGCCGCCTCTTCCTTGCACTTATCTCATGCGAATACCCCTCCTACCATGCTCCTCGGCATCCTCGTCTCGATTTCTCCTCGTCCGCGAACTCTTCTTGCCCCCCTCTTCCAGACCCGATTCGCTGGCCAAAATCAGCCGTCCAGATTTTCAAAAATATCGACGGCCGTTTCCCCCCCCCTCTCTTTTGGGAGTGAGCGGGGAAGGCGCGATTACAGGATAAACCAACCTCTTCCAAACTTGATTCGGTGGCCAACATCAGGCGTCAATATTTTCAAAAATATTGACGGCCGTTTTTCCCCTCTCTTTTGGGAGTGAGCGGGGAAGGCACGATTACATGATAAACCAACCTCTTCCAAGCCCCATTCGGTGGCCAAAATCAGGCGTCAATATTTTCAAAAATATTGACGGCCGTGTTTTTCCCCTCTCTTTTGGGAGTGAGCTGGGAAGGCGCGATTACAGGATAAACCAACCTCTCCAAGCCCGATTCGGTGGCCCACATCAGGCGTCAAAATTTTCAAAAATATTGACGGCCGTTTTTCCCATCTCTTTTGGGAGTGAGCGGGGAAGGCACGATTACAGGATAAACCAACTTCTTCCAAACCCGATTCGGTGGCCAAAATCAGGCGTCAATATTTTCAAAAATATTGACGGCCGTTTTTCCCCTCTCTTTCGGGAGTGAGCTGGGAAGGCACGATTCCAGGATAAACCAACCTCTTCCAAACCCGATTCGGTGGCCAAAATCAGGCGTCAATATTTTCAAACATATTGACGGCCGTTTTTCCCATCTCTTTTGGGAGTGAGCGGGGAAGGCGCGATTACATGATAAGCCAACCTCTTCCAAACCCGATTCGGTGGCCAAAATCAGGCGTCAATATTTTCAAAAATATTGACGGCCGGTTTTCCCATCTCTTTTGGGAGTGAGCGGGGAAGGCACGATTACAGGATAAACCAACCTCTTCCAAACCCGATTCGGTGGCCAAAATCAGGCGTCAATATTTTGAAAAATATTGACGGCCGTTTTTCCCATCTCTTTTGGGAGTGAGCTGGGAAGGCACGATTACAGGATAAACCAACCTCTCCCAAAAACACGAATTCGTGCCACAAAAAAAAAAAAAAAAAAAAAAAAAAAAATCAGGGGCGTCAATATTTTCAAAAATATGGTTCGCCCGAATTGTTGCATGTCCGGGGTGTGCCGGACCTCACGAGATTATGGGAAAAAACAGCAACGTCCCCCTCTCTCTCTCTCATTCCTTGCTGCCTTGATCCTCTCTCGCGGTGCACATGCCCAAGATCATGCACGACCACACCCCAGCCGACCACACCGCAGCCCATCCGAACCCCCCCCAGCACGACCGATCGCTAAACACAGGTGCGGAACCACCCCAGCACGACCATCACCCAGCACGACCACACCCCAGCACGACCTCACCACAGCACGACCACACCCCAGCACGACCACGCCCCAGCACGACCACGCCCCAGCACGACCACGCCCCAGCACGACCACCCCCCAGCACGACCACCCCGCCAGCACGACCACCCCCCAGCACGACCACCCCCCAGCACGACCACACCCCAGCACGACCACTCCCCAGCACGACCACACCCCAGCACGACCACACCCCAGCACGACCACACCCCCAGCACGACCCCACCCCAGCAAGACCACAACCCAGCACGACCGCACCCCAGCACGACCTTACCACAGCACGACCACACCCCAGCACGACCACGCCCCAGCACGACCACGCCCCAGCACGACCACGCCCCAGCACGACCACGCCCCAGCACAACCACCCCCCAGCACGACCACCCCCCCAGCACGACCACGCCCCAGCACGACCACCCCCCAGCACGACCACTCCCCAGCACGACCGCTCCCCAGCACGACCACGCCGCCTTGGTTGAGTGGTTGCCTGTCGTCGTGGAATGTTTCGTGGGGTGTCTCGTGGAATGTTTCGCGGGGTGTCTCGTGGAATGTTTCGTGAGGTGTCTCGTGGAATGTTTCGTGGGGTGTCTCGTGGGATGTTTCGTGAAGTGTCTCGTGGATGTTTCGTGAGGTGTTGCCCAGTTGGGTATCGTGAAAACGTGTCCATGCTCCACATGTCTATATCCCTTTCCGGGTTCGTGGGTCCATCATGTTTTGATCTGCGGCCCGCAAGGAGGAGTCCAGAGGGCGGGGCAATTGGGCTGACTGGGGCACAGAGCCAGATGATTTGCGAAAGGTCGCAGCTGCACACGCACAGAACAAGATGAACTAAATTCAAGGAGACGCATCTTAGCGTCCTGAACCACATGAACTAAATGCACTCGGAATCTTAATCCGACGGCCTCCTCATGCCGCGCCTTCCTGCCGCGGGAAGACGCGGCATGAGGAGCGGCTCTCTGCGGGCGAAGGGCGGCGCGAGGGCATGGGAGACACACGAGCGCTCGAAACTTTTCAATCAGAGGAGTCTGACTCGTCTGAGTTGGCGGACGAGGACGAGGACTCCGACGAGGGGCAGCTGTTGCTGCCGCTGCCGCCGCTGCCGTCGTGGCCTCTGCCGCGGCCTCTGCCGCGGCCTCTGCCGCGGCCTCTGCCGCGGGCGCGGCCGGCCGCAGCTGCCTCGCCGCCTCCGCCCCGGCCGCGCCGGCCGCCGCGGCCTCGACCACCGTGGCCGCGGCCCCCGCCCGCGACAGGCGCCTCGTCCTGCTCATCCAGCTCAGCGTCGGTCTGGAGGACGACGGGCGGCGCCGGTAGTTCAGCCAGCTCAACCTCCAAGGCCTGCGGGCCGCGGGGCTGCGGGGCGGCGACTTCCTCCACTTCCTCCTCCTCCTTCTCCTCCCCCCTCCTCTTCCTCCTCTTTCTCCTCCTGGCCCTCCGCGCCACCGAGCCCCCCTGGGCCGCTGTTCAGCGGCGTTGGCCGAACTGCAGACCAGTCGCAGACCCAGCGAGACCAGGCGGATGGATGGATGATCTTCCTTCTTCTCCTCCTCCTGCCCCTTCTCCTCCTCGCACCCCCCTCCTCTCCCTCCCCCTTTCCCCCCTCATCCGCGCCTCCTCCTCCTCCTCCTCCGCCTCCTCCCCCTCCTCCGTCCACGCCCTTTTGTCCTGTGCTGCCCCCTCCCCCCCTCCCCCGCCCCCCCATCTACCGCCCCCGCGTCGCCTCTCGCATCCCCCTCGTTAATCCCCCTCCCTCCCCCTTCCTCTTCCAAGCGTCCTGGCCCTGATGGCCATTCCCACGCAGACTGCAGAGGGGCGACTAGCGATCGCCGGCAAACCATCGAGCCGCCCCGCCCCCCACCCCTCCGCGGCAGGGCGCGGGGCGGGTCGAGTGTTGGCGCGGCATATAGTTTTGAGAAAATGGCCCCCGGCCCGTGGCCTCGTCGGAGAGAACGGGCAGATGTCTGGGCTGCACCGCCCCGTGCACGCGCTTCCTGTCGCAGCTGGGCGCTTGCAAGCACCACATCTTGATCAAGCGCAGGCCTTCGTGCACCTCCTCGCCCTCCTGGGGTCGCATCCTCTCGGGCCGCTGCGAAGGCGCATTCAGCATGGCATAGCGCAGCCAAGCGCAGCAATAAACTCACCCAGCATAGCATAGCATAGCAAATCGCCCACCAGCATCCAGCATAACACCCAACATAGCATAGCAAAACGCTTACCCCCCGCCCCCCACAAAAACAAAGAAGGGACCGAATCGAGCATCGCGATCAGTGAAGGGGGGGGGCATTTCCTACATCCACGGCCAATGCAGTCCGTTTTACGCAACCCCAATTCTCGTTGAGCTTGTGGAACGGGCAACGTGCTTGCCAAGCTCCGGATGGATAATTCTCCGGGTGTGGCGGCAACCAGGAAATGTAGAAGCAACCCCATCTGACGGTGTCATCCTGCACAAATCCGACGGCGCCGCCGCCGCCGTGGCCCCCGCCAGCATCGCCGTCACCCTCGCCTAGTGCGTCGTCAGCTGGTGGAGGAGGCGCCGGCCCGGACTCTGCCGCGGCGCTGTCGCCGCCGTGGCCCTCGCCGGGCGCGCCGTCAGCTTCGCCGAGTTCGTCGACTGCTGGCGGGGCTGGGGGCTCGTGGACAGGCGGCCCAGGCGGAGGTGCCGGCCCAGGGCCCGGAGGTTCATGGCCACCGCCGGGTTCGCCCGAGCTCTCGCTGCCCTCCGAAAAGAGGTCTCGAATCTGCTCTTCCCCATGCTGTCGCTGTTCACCCTCGTCGCTGCCCGAGAAAAGCTCTCTCGCAAGGTTGGCGTGCTCGTCGTGCTTCTCGTCGTCTTCGTCTAGATCCATGCCGTCGAGAATTTCCAATTCAGGCCGAACGTCTGCCAAGCGAAGTGGGACAGGTGCATTGCCGAGAAACTGTTTCAGGATGTCTTTGCAATCCGCAACCGTGGCCCGAAGCACGAGGCGGAGTGATCCCCAGGTCCCGGGGCCCCCCACGCATGGTTCGGTGGACTACGGCGCCGCCCTATTAAAGCGCCAAGGACAGGTAACTTCAAATATACCAGGCGCTTTGGCGCGCGGCGTTTGACCCACAACCCAGGCGAGGTGCTGGCGGCGGAATGGGCCGGAGGCCTCTGGATACTTATCTCTTCTCCCGTGTTCGATCGCATAAATCTGGCAGTCAGTCGCAAGTTTGTGCGATTGCAGAAGACATTGAACGTAAAAGGGATTGACAGTGATCCCGCTCGTGTAATACACCTTGTCACTCTCGCCCCAGACATACGGCGCCATCTCATGCTTGGCCGGCTTTTTTTTCCAACTCCAACCATCCTTATCCAATAACGAGATGAGCTCGAATGATGTTAGGTCTGACAAAGGGATGTGATCGCTCACCCCCCGAAGGCGAATGGCATCCTCTGGATCGAACAGCCGGCGCAGTGCCGTGAGCCTTTCCGAACCGAGCTTTGTTATCTCCCATTCGGACGAGCCCTCCTGTTCCCCCGTCATGACCACGAAACCGAATGATTCGAATTTCTCCAGGACCCCCCGCATGTCCCCATCGTGGCACCCCCGTCCGGCCACGAACTTGTTTGCGCCAGCGAAAGCCCTCGCCTCGACAAGGTCGGTGGCGCAGCGAATGGTCATGTCATCAGCGCCCAGGCCTTGAAACGAATAACGAAGAACGGGGTCGATCTTCCAAGCCTTAAAAGTAGCCTGGAGGACCGGGCGCCGGGCGCGCCGGCACTGGGAATGGGCTTAAGCTAGGGCTCTCCGGCTCGGCCGTGACTTCAGGGCCCCCGCGAGACATCTGAGTCTGGTGCCAGGGGCCCGCGAGTCGTGGCCCCCGGGTGGCCCCCCCCTTTCCTCCCCCCCCGCCCTCCTCCTCACTCCTACTCCTCTTCCTCCTCCTCCTCCTCCTCCTTCTCCTCCTGGAGGTGGAGGGGGAACAACGACCGTGTAGAGAGCAGCCGAGGGGGAAGGGGGGGGGACTTGTGTGACTTGGTCCGGGTTTCTCCGGCTCCTCCTCCCCCTCCTCCTCCTCCGTCGTCGTCTCCTGAGTGGTGCCCTCCAGGGGGGGGGTCGAAGTGGGACAAGAACTCTGAATGGAAAAAAACATATCCCACACCTCCTGGGACACGCGCCGTGCGAGAGGGAGCCCAGGAAAAAGGTTCCTGAGCGTCTGGCGGCTGCATCCAGACGCATTTTTTCAAACCCCTCCCGCGCGAGAGGTGTCCCAGGAGGTGTGTGGCATGTGTTTTTCCAATCCGGCGGGGCTTCCACGAAGTGGGAAGCTCCATAGCACCCTGGGGGGGGGGGTTCTTGAAGGCTCCTCCTCCTCTCCTCCTCCCTCTCCTCCTCCTCTTCCTCCTCCTCCTCCTCCTCTTCTTCCTCCGCCTCTTCCTCCTCCCTGGTGGCGTCTTGGAGGTATCTTCGAACGGTTTGGTGGGCTCCTGGGCCTTGCGGGCGGGCGGGCGGCGCTCCGCCCGCCCGCGCGCGGGGCCCAAGAGGAGAGTCCAAGACGTCTCTTGGAGCCATTTAGGAGGAGATCGATCAACGAAGGAGGGTCCCTCAACTTGGCTCGCCCCCAGGGCAACCCCAAAATGGCCCCAAGATGGCCCAAGATGGCCCCAAGATGGCCCCTAGATGGCCCCCAGCTGGCCCCAGGATGGGTCTAGCTGGCCCAAGATGGCCCCAAGATGGCTCCTTCGGGGAAGTTTGGAGGTGGAAAAAGGCAGAGTGTTGCCCACGGGGGTCAAAAATCGATTCGCTACCCTGCTACCCTGCTACCTCGCTACTCTGCTGTGCTACCCTGCTACCTTGCTACCTCGCTGAAACCTCGCCGAGCAAGGTAGGCGGCCTCGCCGAGCAAGGTAGCAGGGTAGCAGGGTAGCACGAGCAGGGCAGCCTCATCCCCCTCTTCCCCCCCATTCTCCTCCTCCGCCTCCTCCTCCTTGCACGTGCCATATTCTTCCGTTCCCTACTCCATCTCCTTCTGCTCATCCTCCCCCCCCCTCCCGATCCCTGCTCTTCTCTGCGCTCACTCTCTCTCTCTCTCTCTCTCTCTCTCTCTCTCTCTCTCTCTCTCCTCTCTCTCTCTCTCGTCTCTCTTCGTCTCATCCTCTCTCTCCCTCTCTCTCTCTCTCTCTCTCTCTCTCTCTCTCTCTCTCTCTCTCTCTCTCTCTCTCTCTCTCTCTCTCTCTCTCTCTCTTTATTCATCTCGGTTTCTCTTTGTCTGCGTCGCTCTCCATCTCTCTGTCCCTCTCTCCCTCTCTGTCTCTCTACCCCGCCCGCTCTTTCTCCAGAAGCCAGCTTGCCCGTTCCCTGCCACGACGCGCCCTTCCCCTCCCTTCTGCGGGCTCTCGCTGGCCGTGTGGTTATGATGTGCATCGCCTAGGCGCGACAACACGGACACCGAGTCGCGGGTGTCCTTCGGCTGGAGGCTCACGTACACCGACGAGGTGGGGGCGCGGAGGGGAAGGTCCAGAGGCCTGGGAAGACGTCCGCGGGGGAAGAGGGGGGCAAGGCGCCGCGCGCCACGGAGGACCCAAAGGAACCCTGAAGGCCACGGGCAGAATGGGCCCGCAAGGGGCCCAGCCCAAAGACCCCCCCCCAAAACGACGCTCCCCCCCCCGCCCCCCTCAAACAGAAAAATTAGACTGCCCCTAACAGGCGCCAGAAATTGAACCTCGAGGGCCCGGCCCCCCCGCCGCGATACACTGCCCAAAAACTATTTCAAGATCGGCCGGGCGCCACTAGAAATTGGAAGTGGGCGGGGCATGTTGGGATTGACAAGGAGAGGGGAAGGAGGAGGAAGGAGGAAACAAGAAAGAAGTGGGGGAAATCTTGGCACCGAATCGTCTCCCCAAGATACCATGTGTCTGTGCAGCACAACCCCCATGTCGTCCGGCCCAAATTTGAAAGCAGCAGCTGGAGGAATGTTAATCAAGCGGGAATGGCTGTAGGTTTTTCTCACCATGCTGAAATATATATGCGTGTTGCTCTCGTAGCAGCCATGCGACTCGTCTGCCTCCCCCTGGATCCCCATGCTCGTCATGCTATCCAGCGCTGCCAACCGTTTGTAATCACTGTTGCTTGAAAGCTCAAGGCCTTGAATGACCGACACATCGCAAGAATACACAACATTCGCGTCTGAAGTTTGTCTGAAGTGAGACAGGAACGCATGCTCCCATATAGTATCGCGGGTAATCCCACTGCGCGGGATGCCACCTAATGACTTCCGCAACTCTGCAACTCTTTCTTTCACCTTCTTATTTGCAAGCCGAGCTTTCTTGTATTGCCGATATTGTTCTTGGATCTCAGAGTTGTACATGACCCATGCTGTTCTCTTTCGGCGGTGGAGAAACCCCCCTTTAGTAAACCTCCCCTTTGCGAAAACGGCCTGGGACCGAAACCGGCGGACCTGGGCCCGCAAAAATGACGGCTGCGACGCCCCCTCGCGAACCGAAAAAGGCCAATTCGCTAATCGACGCGTCAGGGTAGGAGGTCTGTCCACCCCCGATTCTTTTGCTCAGCTCGTGCATCCCCTTGGCCCCCGTGACGCCCAGGTGCCGGCTGGCGATCTCTTCGGCCACAAGTGGGGGACCTTCGATGCCGAGCATGTGCGCCATGCGCGCTCTCTTCCTTGCATTGCTCAGAGCTTCTGCAGTTTCATGGAGGATGGAGGAGTCTCGCTTAAGACTTTCTTCCCACTGGGGTAGACGAAGAGCAACGCTGAGATACGATGGACCCGTTTTGCGCCATTGTCGCGCCCGCGTGCTGCGTGAGAACTGACCCTCTATGGTGCGCTCGTTGACCGGCATGAACCGAAGTTTGGAAACAGAGTCGAGCAACGATGGTAATCCACCAGCCCTGCGGGCCTAGGCGGTGCAAACTGTTCGTCTACCTTCTCCGCCCCCCCGCCTTCGGGGGAGGGCTGCCCTTCCCCGCTCGCTGTCCCTGGGCCTGGGCGGGGGGCCCAAGATGACAGATGGCAGCTTTCATCGGTTGCCTAAGGCCCAAGGCACCCAGAGGGGCCCCCGGGGGCGCCCCCGCGGCCCCGAACAAACCAACCCCAGAGGGCCCCCAGGAAATCCGAATAGTGAAGCTTTTCCGACGCATGCAAGACGCGCCCAGAAGCCCCGCGGATCGAAAGGTCATCTCCTCTTCCCCCTCTTCAACAACTTCCCCGTCCAAGCCCCCCTTGGAGCAGGGCGGTTTCCCCGGTAATTTGTTTTTCTATTACCATCCTCACTCGCCTGAACAGGTCAACTCGCCTGGGCGCCATTCTTGGACGGGCTGGCGGGGACGCGCGAAGCGTCGAACATTCATTTAAAGGCGTTCCAGAAACAAAGGCGCTGATGTCAGATAACCTATCATCGCTGCCTAAAATCGAAATGGTGATTGGGTGGTGCTGAGAGGCCGCGTGATCCATGGCGGCCCACGCAGTCAATATCTCAGCGGCTTGCGCCCTCGCCACCCCCTGGTCGCGGTGGCCCAACGACGCCAACCTCCACGGGACCGTGCGCCAAAAGAAAAGTTTATTTCGCAGCTCCTCAGTCATGGCTGCCCTCCCCTTTTCCAAATCAGTAATGAGCTTAGAAGTTTCAGTGGCCGTCAACGATCGACCAGATAGCGTGTCCCACAGCACTGCATACGAAATCTTATGCAAACGATCAAGTGTATCCTCCCAAGACCCCGCTGCCAATTCTGGAGCTCTGAGGCCACGTAGCGGGCAGGCGGCACATCTCCACTGGCAGTCCGTCTGCGCACCCCTGACAATGTCCCCCACGGCGTCGCGATCTGCTCTAGACAATTGCAAGAGGTCGTAATGGCAAGGCAAGCAAAAAAAAAGAGTTACAAAAAAAAAAAAAAAAGTAAAAAAACATCGAAAAAAAAAAGAAACAAGAAAAGAAAAGGGGTATAAAAATCCGGCCCGAGAACAAAAGAAAAAAAGAAAAACTAAAACACGAAAAAAAAAAACCAAAAAAACAATAAAAAAAACAACGACAAAAAAAAAAAAAATAAAAAAGAACAAAAGAGCTCTCAGACCACTCTCTTAGGACCCTCAGCTATAGAATGAAGCGAAAAAAGCATATGCATGTAACCCCAGAAAAAATCAGACTTGATAGTCTTCTCGGTAAATTTCGGGTCGAGCTGGCCTTGCTTCTGTCTCTCGGGCGCGTTGATATCTTCCTGTAACCCCAGAAAAAATCAGACTTGATAGTCTTCTCGGTAAATTTCGGGTCGAGCTGGCCTTGCTTCTGTCTCTCGGGCGCGTTGATATCTTCCTCCTGCGGGGCGGACATGACGAACGAGCAACACGCGCCCATGCCCGTAGAGGGCTCGTTGGGAGGAGGACTGGCTATGGGCGCGGGTTGCCGGACCCCGGGGATCATTCCCACTCGAGCGGGGGCCCCCATCCGGCAACGCGAACCCATAGCCCCCTCCGGCCTCCGACCCCCCTTATGGGCATGGGTGTGTGTGTGTTGTCGGTTCGTCAGGACAGGCGGGGGCGGCGCGGCGGCGCGGGGCGCCCTCGGGGCCCCGCTTGTCTTGGATTCCCTTGGCCCCAGCACGCAAGCACGGGGCCGGGGCTACTTGGGCACCGCTTTTCTTGATTTTCTGGGGGGCCTAGGACGTGGAACCTGGGGCTGGGCCTCATTTCCAGGAACAGGATACAGTCGGGCTCGATTGGAGAGGACGCGTTAGAGGACACGAGACCCTTCCGCGTAGGAAGACCACGCGCGCGAGGCAGAGGACACAAGAGCACCCTTGGCGGCAAGGGCAGCGGCGCGCCGGCGCCCCAGTGGGGTCACGTCACGATTTTGAGCGAGCGCCCAGACAATCGTGAGTCTCAGGTGCGCAAAACCTGGGAACGCCAATCTGGAGTCTTGCCTCAGCTTCCGTCGACCGTCCTCCTCCTCCTCCTCCTCCTCCTCCTCCTCCTCCTACCTACTCCTCCTCCTCCTCGTCCTCGTGCTGCCCCCTCCCGGGCCCTCCCGCTCCTGGCTCCTTTCCTCTCCCTCCTCCTCCTCCTCCTCCTCCTCCTCCTCCTCCTCCTCCCTCGCTGAGCCACCTCCCCCTGCTCCGCCTGCTCTCCTCTTGGGAAACTATCCCCTCCTCTTATTCCTCCTCCGCTGCGCTTCCCTCCTCCTCCTGCTGCTCTTCCTGCCAGCCTGCCTGCTCCTTCCTCCTCCTCCTCCTCCTCCTCCTCCGCCTCCTCCTCCTCCGCCTCCTCCTCCTCCTCCTCCATCTACTCCTCGTTCCTCCTCCTCGACCTCCCTCCTCTTCATCTCCTACTACTGACGCCCGCTTGCCCCCGCCCGGTCTCTGGGGCCGGTCTGGCCCGGGCCGGAGCTCACTGGCGCCTCTGCTGCATCGCCTCGAGCGACGCGTCGGCAGGCAGCACCTGAAGGAGAAGGGAGGGGGGTCCGGCGGGGGGCGACGGGGGGGGGGTGACGGGGCGGGGGCCCGGGGCGGGAGGGCCAGAGGACCTCCTCGGTCCCCGCTCGGTCGAACGCTTCGCCCCACCGGTAACTCTCGATCTCGACGTCCACCTCCGCCAGCCGATCCCGCAGATATCGGGTCTCCGCGTCCTCCTCCGCCCCCGGGGTGATCTCGCGCGCGAACTCTCGCTTCGCGCGCGCCTGCCCCGAGGGCGGCACACGGGGGGCCCGAAGTCTGGGAAAGAGTGGCCGGTGGCCGGGGGCCCGGGGAGCAGCGCCGAACCGAAAGGGCGGGCCGCGGCCGAGGGGTCTCTCGTCTCTCGCGCACTTCGCGCCACTGCTATGTTTCGAATCGTCTGAAAACCCTCCTCCTCCTCCTTCTCCTCCTCCTCCTCCGCCCTCCTTCTCCGATCCTCGTTTTCCTCCGCCTCTCCCTCCCCCCTCCTCCTCCTCGTCCGTTTCTCCTCCGACCCCTCCTCCTCTTGCTCCTCTGGCCCACTGGCTGCTCGACGCCGCCCCGCCCTCCTCCTCCTCCTCCTCCTCCTCCTCCTCCCCCACCTCCTCCTCCTCCCCCTCCTCCTCCTCCTCCTCCTCCTCCTCCTGCCCCCCCCCCTCTGTCTTCTCTTCCTCCCCAAGAATTTATTTGCGATCGACCCGTGGGCCTGCGGGTGCGCCGGTGAGCGCACGCACCGGGTCTCGTTCACGGTGAGGTCCACGACCTCCACGCCCACTGGCACCGACTCGGCGCCGCCTGCGCTCGAGGCAGCCGCCGCCGAAGACGACGGTCCGCTACTGGCTGGAACGTCGCCTGAATGCTGCCCGGCGGCCCTCAGCTCGGCCTCGCGACGAAGCCTTTTGGACTCCTCGACATGCTGAGCCCTGCGATGCCAGTGCTCCCAGTCCACGTCTTCAATCGGGTGGTGAGAAGCTGCGGTTGCTGACTGAGGATTACCGTAAAGGTCGATGGCGAAGGCCAGGAATTCTTGTTGTAATACATCATCGTTGATCAACGCGCTGTGGAGATCAGGCCACACGCCACTTCCATAAAAGAGCATGTCTGAGCTCAAGACTCTTAACGCACTCCGAGGGCTCAGTTCGCTCAAAGACGCAACGGGCTCCCGATAGCTGCCTTCCACGGCGCCGGACACAGCGCACGAGCAACAAAGAACCGCGAATATCATCGGAACCATCACTCTGTGGACTGTCCAAGTTCGAGCGTGATCGTCGGGCGCGCACACTTCCCTGTACCAGAGCCGAAACACTACGGAACTCTTCCCACGTGCGGGAGGCCCGGGCCCGCCTGCCACTACAGTCAACCAGTATAGTAAGGATGCGCGATATGGATGCAAGGGCCTTGGGCGCCCATTTCGAAGCTTTTCGAGCGGGACGCGGCAATCGAAAGTGGCGAAGGATGGACCGAGGAGGCGTGGATGCAAGGGTACTCTTGGGAAGGTTGCCCATCTTTACTATCATGGTTGACTGTGAGTTTCTCGAGCCGCGCGCGGCAGTGGTGGAGGGGGGCCGCGCGGCCACGATCCCCTTGGCGACCGCAGTCTTACCCGCTATCTTTGGCCATCTTGGAAGCCATCTTGCCATCTTGCTGCCTCTGAGGCCCTCTTGGAGCCATCTTGGGCCATCTTGAACGCTGCTATGGGTCGGGCCCCCTCTTGTCCAAACGCACGGGGGGGCCGAGGCGGGGGGGGGGGGGCCCTTCGCAAAGCTCACCCTCAGCGGGGCCCTCCGCGAATTAATCCTTGAACCCCGACCTCCCCCCGCTCGCGATCACCCAAAGGATCCTCTGCGAGAAAACACGTTCCCCCCACTTCCTGTAGCAAATTGTCGAAAACTGGTCAATAAATGGGGGGCGGCATTTTTGCAGAGGAAAACGGCTCGAGCAAGCCCGCTGAAAGTCCTGGGGCCCGAAACAAGCCCTCAAAGGCCGAAATTTCAGAAAAACCTCGATCCTCCAACGTCGCCGTCGTCGTCGAGGATGAGGAGATCCTCTTCTCGAGTGGCACGGTTCGCTTGGGTCTGGGGGTGGTGGGCGGGCCCAAGTTCCTTTCGGAGGGTTGGTGGGATTTTCTGGTTATTTTGAATATGTTTTGAATATTCTTACTGTTTGTCCAAACTCCGCCCGCAGGGGGACGTGCCCGACCTAATATTGGTTGCTTTCTCCAGTGAGCCCTGGATGTCAGAGGCCGTCATGGCCCCGGCGGCCCCCGACGCCCCGATGCCCTGAAGGCCCTCCGGAGTGGCAGGGGTGGGGCCCTCGCCTCAGGGGGCGGGGCTCCCGTTGAGCGGCAAATCTCTCTGGCATGGTCGGGGGGTGGGCCGCCGCCAGGCGACGAGGCTACTCGCCGCCGACCTCCGCTTGCCCGAGGCCCGACGGGGGAGGGGGGGGGGGGGCGAGGCGACGGGGGCGAGAGGCGGAGGAAGAGAAGGAGAAGACAAAAGAGGAAGAAAACGAAATAGAAGAGGACGGCGGCGCGGGGGGGCCGGCGGGGAGGGGGGGGGAGCGGGGGGGCAAGTGGCAGTCGCCAGACGAGGGTGGGGGGCGGGGGCAAGCTGAGTACGGAGGAGGAGAGGCAGGAGACAGCGGCATGCGACAGAATAGGCAGGCCCCTCGACACTCAGCGACGGCCCGCGGCGGCGGCGCTGTCGAGCGGTCCTGGGCCACGCCCCCGTCCCCCCCCTCGAAGGCCACGAACTTGGCGGCCGAGAAAGTCGATTTAAGCAAGTACTGAAGTGGGATCAGCTGCTCAATCAGATTCGCAATGGAGCCCCACCTCCACTCAGTATGAATCGGAACCCCACCTGTAAAGCGGGACGCTTGCCCTTCATATGGGCCGCTCATCACACATGAGAACACGTACCTCCGGCGATTGTGATGATAATGCAGCAACGTCGCGACCGTTGATGGGAGGATGGAAACAATGCAAATCATCTCTCTCGGCTTTCCTCCTTCTCCCTCCCAGGGCCCATGGGCCCTTAGGTCCAGGGCCCATCAAGGGGGGGGGAGGGGATGAGGGCCCAAAGAGGTGGCTCCGCTGTTTCCCCCCTCCCAGATTTCAGCCCCTCTAGCCAGTCCGGGAAACAGGCGAGCTTCACGTCTGTAAACCAACTCAAATTATGAATGATATGCATCATTCCAGCAACTGAAATTGCGGGGCCGAAAACGCGCTCAACTCGGCCCCCGCCGCCGCCGATGACCTCGGAATCGAAGCCGAGGTCAGGCTGCAGCCCAGAAGTCGCGAACGCCTGACCGAACAACCAGGGGGGCAGCACGTCGGCAACCTTGAAACTTTCAAAGTCAGCGAGGCCGAGTTCGGTTCCCATGTCCGCTGTAAACGAGACCAAGCTGCGGGATGCTTCAAGAACTGATAGGTGCCTCGGCGGAGAAGCTAACATCCAAAACAAGAACATCATACTTTTCACTTTGTGCTCCAACCTCGACGCCCCGGACCCGAGAAATTGCGGCAGGTTGACATGGCGAAGAATGCGAACGGAAAGCTCGTGAACTAGCTGGGCACGGCTCGAAAGTATATTCAATATCGCATCAACCTGATCTCGTCTGGGCGCAGCTCGTTCGTCGGAGTGGGCTGGGTCTCCTGGAAAACAATCTCGGATCGCGCTCACCAGCTCTGCGCCGGTGTTCGCCAACAAATTGGACAGCTCAAAACTATCTGCCATGCAGCTCTTCGATATCAGTAGGAATTCGCTGAGGAACATTTCTCCCGTGTGCTCCTGCGGCGAGGCGTCGGCCCAAGCCCATATGTTCATCTCCCCGAGAACATGCCTACGCGCGAACACCGAAACCATGGCACAATCGAAAAGGGCTTGATTTCTACTGATTGTAGATGCATGGGGCACGCGGCACCGGTCGTTGACTGCAAACACAAACTCTTCCAGATCCTCAGGGAGAGCAGCGCGCAAAATCCGCCGAGAAACTTCTGCGAAATCGTTCCGGGACCGCAATGCTCCGACGCACCGCAACACCTGCATGATCTTCATTGCAGAATGGCGGCTGTTTTTACGCACTGCGACTTGAGGGGCAACCGTCTGGGCGAGGCGATCAGCAGAATATAGCCGGAGAGTTCCAACGGTTTTTTTTTTCTGGGGGTCCCAGGAGGGCCCCCCAGGGGCTTCGCACCCCTTAATATTTTGACAAGGTTCCGAGGCCCCCGGGAGGCTCTCTGGAAAATACCCTCAAACCAAAAAAAAAACCCTTTGATACCCCCAGGTATAACAGGCTCGCCATCTCGGCCCGGTCCCGGGGATTCCGAACATGCGCGGCTGCGAATCTTCGCAACATCGATGCCATGCCCGCGATTGTATCAGTGCTGTTGGCAACGCGGGAGTCGGCGGCCGGCAGGACTGGGAACTCGGCGGCCTCCGCTTCGCGGCGAAGCTCCTGATACCAGCGGGGTTCTCTCTGACGGGCTTCCAATCTGTCCTCGAGGGGGCCAACAACAAGGTGCCGGGAAAACTTGCGAGGAGACACGCTAGCAACGCTGAGACCCCAACACAGAAAAATGGTGGAGGAGGGCGCTGGGGGAGAGGAGGTGGAGGCTGAGACGGAAGGGGCATGAGGCGCGAGAAGGAATGACGTCCTTACTCGTGCCTCCGAGCGCGACCGCATCACATGGCCGGAGAAGAACGTGACGCCATTGCCCACGCACGATAAGGTGCGCGACAGGCATCGGCACGAGCACCTGCCCCTCCCCGGGCCCCGCGCAGGGCGGCCCAACCCCATGGGGGCCTCTGGGGGCCGACGGTCCGCGCGCGACCCCCACGGGGCCGACTGTCCGCGCGCGGCCAACCCAATCGACCCCCAAGGGGCGGCCGACTCTCCCGAGCGCAGTCCGAGCCGACCTCCACGGGGACCGACGGTCCCGCGCGCAGCCCCAGCCGACCTCCAAGGGGGCCGGTGGTCCCGCGCGCAGTCCCAGCCGACCTCCATGGGGGCCGACTGCCCCGCGTGCGGTCCCAGCCGACCTTCAAGGGGGCCAGCCGAGGCACGCCCGGGACCGACGGTCTCGCCGTCGCCGTCGTCGCCCCCCGTCCCCCTGACCATCGGGATGCGGCCGTGGATCATACTCTGGGGGAAGATGTCGGCCAGGCGCCTGGGCCGTCCAGGCTCATGGTTTACAGTCGGCCTTGATTGGACAGGGAAAATAGAGGGAAACAAAGATGAAAAGGAACAAAAAGGGGGAGATAAAGATAAAAAAAGAAGAAGAGGGAGGGGAAGGGGGGGGGAGGAAACGGGAAAAAAAGGGGGAGAACGGGGGAAAGAAAAATAGAGCAAACGAAAAAAGGAGAGGGGGGGGGGGGGGGGGGGGGGGGAAGGCGGAAAAAAAAAAAAGGGGAAAAGGGGGGGGGGGGGGAAGGCAAATAAGCAAAAGGCACTGGGGGATAGACGAAGGGGAAAGGGGGGGGAACACAGGGTTAAGAAAGAAAAAGGGATAGAAAACAATAAAGCCAACCAAACGCACACCACCCAAACTACCATACAACCCCACCAAATCCCGTCTCCAACCTCCAAATAGCCCCCTCAACCCTACATACGTCTAAACACTCTACCCAACCCTAACCACTTCATGACACGCGAGAGGCCACAAGACCCTTCGCCACAGGAGTGCAAGAAGGCACGCGTCGCGAGGCACAGGACACAAGGGCACCCTTGAGCTGGCAGGGTCGACTTACTAATCCGGGCCAGGTCCTCTCGTTCCTCCTCCCGCAAGCCCTCGTTCTCTGCTCTCCTCCTCCTCCTCATCATCATCCGCCCCCTCCTCCTCCTGATCCTCATTTTCCTCTTCCTACCGTCTGGGGAGTCACGGTTCCCGAGTTCCCCCGATCCCATTTGGATTTGAACAGGCCCTAAGGCGCAGACCTTCCACTGCAGAAGGTCTCGTCGTAAACCTCTCTCCCGGGAAGATGAAGCAAAGATCTCTTATCGATCGGCTTTCCACGGCGGTCGAAACACACAGGGAGTGCCCGGTCCAACAAAGCCGCCTTATCGACGTAAAGGGAGAAACTCATTGCCGGGCAGAAAAAAAATCAAGTAGAAGTTGTTCTTCCGGATGAAACGGCACGAATACATCATGTGCGTGCAGGCCCTGAAGTTGCGCAGCACCCACAATCTGGATTGTATCCTCGGACCGGAGGCCGCGCTGCCGATCGCAGTTCAGCCCTGTGAATCCCCCGCGCTGCAAGATAGCCTTCGGGGCGCGAGGGCCAGACAAGAGCATGGAGTAGGTTTTTGTTGGGCGGGAGATGGAGAGAAGAAAAAAAAAAACAGGCCTGACCGCCCGGCACCCCCCGCAGGCGCTCTGCGAGCCAGTCCACCAGCGGCAGTGAGGCGCGCGTGCGGCCCGCAGGCGGCCCAGCGCCCGCGGCGGCGCCGCCGCCAGGGCCTGGCCGCCGTCGTTCCGCTAGGGCCCCCGACGCTGCTACGCCCCGAGCGAGCGAGGAAAAGGAGGGAATGGAGTGGCGATGGTGGAGGATAGACCGGCCCGGGCGGGCGTAGCAGTTTCGAGGGCCCGTGGATCCCCTGAACCCGAAGGCGGGAATGCCAGCGATGTACGCTAGCATCCGCCTCCGTTCCGGCCCGGCCGGGCCGCCCGGACGTTCGCCCGACGGTGCCACGCGAGCTGGCGACTGCCTCGAACCAGCCAGGGCTATCGTCGTCATCGTCGTGGTTAACGTCGTCGTCGTCGTCTTTGTCGGCGCCTCCTCTGTCATCGTTGTCGTTTTTTTCGTCATTGTCGATGGGGCGTTGTGATCGCTGCCGCCACCGTTGACGCCGTCGGCCGCAACCGAAAACGAGATGCAGGGTCAGCTCTTCGTGTTTCTCTTGCTCATTTGATGTTTTGTTCCTTTCGGGGGGGGCCGGCTGGCTCCTCATAGTCATTTTCATTTGCGTCATCCTGTGTCGTTCTCCTCCGAGGTGTTGTTTTTCATGTTTACTCGTCGTCCTCGTGTTGAGGGGCGTGGTCGGTGCGAAAATGATCGGAACGCCCTGATGCGTCGGATTTGGTAGGCGGAACGCAATGCACATCCAGAAATGGCCAACCGAAAGGCCCCCTTGCAATCACCTAGGGTCACTTCCCTCAGTGGAAATAAACCCTTGCAGGAGACTGTGAAGAGGGAGCTTGGAGGGAGGGTGGATTCCACCATCGTTGCTGAGTCTTGGATTTGCACTGGTCCTCCTCCTGCTCCTATACATCCTACTGCTGGGGCTCGCCCTCCTCAACCCTTTTCCTCCTCTTCCTCCTCTTCCTCCTCCTCCTCCTCCCCCTCCTCCTCCTCCTCCTCCTCCTCCTCCTCCTCCTCCTCCTCTTCCTCCTCCTCTCCTCCACCTCCCCCAACGTATCCCCTTCCTGCTGCACCTACGACTTGCTGCGGGGTTCGCGCATCAAGCAAAACACCTCCCCACCATCCCTTCCACGTTGCAGCTGCTGATGCGTCCTCTTTCCTCCGCTCATCATTCTCTTCACTGTCCTCCTTCGACGACGACGACGGCGACGACGACTACTACAGCGGGGACCGCCCATCGAGCAAAACCATTCCCCTTCCACAAATTGATCCTTCTCTCGATCCTGCTGCTGTCCTCCTCCTCCTCCTCCTCCTCCTCCTCCTCCTCCTCCTCCTCCATCGTCGTCCTCCTCCTCCTCCAATGCCACTCTCATCCGGCTACTCTGGCTCCTCCTCTCGATCCTGCTGCGGCTGCTGCTGTTGCCCATCCTCCCTGCTGCTACCCCGTCTCCACCGCATTCCCATGCTCCGGGGTCTGCGCATCGAGCAAACCAATTCGCCTCCCTCGTCTATATCATGTTGCTGCTCCGTTTCCTTGTTCATGTTCCTCGACTCTTAACAACAACCAACGACTAATACAGCGGTGTCCGCACATCGACCACAACAATGATCCTCCGTAATTATAATATCAACCCTGCTGGTGTTCATCTTCCTCTCTCCTCCTTCTCGCCCTCCTTCCCCTGCAAATGTAACGACTCGCAAAGAAAATTGCCACTTGGGCCCCGCTGGCAGCCAAAACAGAGCGTAAATCGAAAGTCGCCTTGAAGAACTGTGGGCGCGTGTGTGTATGTGTGTGTGTGTGTGTGTGTGCGCGCGCGCGTGTGTGCGCGTCGCACACGTGGCGCGGTTTGGGTCGCAGATTCCTTGACTTGCACCATGCGTGGCGTCATCCGTGGTCCATGCCATCCATGGCTTGTGCGATGCATCGGTCTCGGCATCCACGGATTCCAGCATCCATGGATCCCACTGCCCGCTGCAGGGTTGGCTCGCATCTGCGATGTCCTCCTGTCGTTCAGACAGACGCTCTTGCACCAGCGCGTCCCCTCCATCGCCTTCTCTTGGTCCTCCTGCTCCTCCTGCTCCTCCCTCTCCAGCAGGAGCTGCTGCTCCGAATCCTCCTTCCTCCTCCTCCTCCTCCTCCTCCTCCTCTTGCTGCTCATCCTTTTGGTCATCCAGCACCGCCGCCTCCTCCTCCACACAGGCTCCCCTGTCTGATTGTACACTACACGATGGGTTAGTTTTGGGGGTCCAGGTCCGCAAGGACAATCGTCGGCGGATACAGGAAAAACTGCGCATTGAAAAAAGGAGGGTTGGTTGGGCAGGACGTACAGTATAGCGCGCGCTCGCACCTAGCTTGTACATCCCGCTCTTCTTCCCTATCGTTCCCTTCCTCTCTACCACCTCTCTCCCTTCCTCCTCCAGCTCCCTCCTCCTCTTATTACTATTACTCCTCGTCCATCCACAGTTACACAATATGAATACTACTCTCCCTTCTCCCCTGACGACGTCCGAAGAGATCTGGCTCCCGCGTACAGTTTTTTTACACACAAGATTCCCACGTGCTGGGTTTTCGCTTGGGTTTATTTTTTGTCAAAT
>CAUYUJ010014219.1:309988-357488 GCA_963575745.1 Prorocentrum cordatum
ACTACTACTACTACTACTACTACTACTACTACTACTACTACTACTACTACTACTACTACTACTACTACTACTACGACTACGACTACGACTACTACTACTACTACTACTACTACTACTACCACTACCACTACCACTACCACTACCACTACCACTACCACTACCACTACCACTACCACTACTACTACTACTACTACTACTACTACTACTACTACTACTACTACTACTACTACTACTACTACTACTACTACTACTACTACTACTACTACTACAGCAAGTACTACTACGACTACTACGACTTCTACTACGACTGCCACCCCTAATTATACCTCAGGAGCGCTCTCACAGAGGAGTGGGAGGAGGAGGAGGAGCAGGGAGGAGGGAGGAGGAGGGACAGGCCCAGTCCCAGTCTCCACCGAGAAGAACAGGGGGGGGACCCAAACTAAAAACCTTTAGCGGCTCAGCCCAGCGAAGCGGCAGCAGTGCCACCCATCTCCACGCCTCGTCCCAGGGCCTGCCCCCTCACAGCAGCTGGCACTCACACCACCCTCGCCGAGTCGCGGCCGCCGTCCGCGGGGCCGACGCTCGCCGCCAGGAGGCTGCAAGCACACCCGGCTGAATCCACACGAGGGACACAACTAAGGCAGGTTCGTGTCGTGCCGATCCTGGCATTGGTTCCTGACACCGCGGGGATCGTCCAACCTTGAACGATCGGCCGTTTCCGAAAAGTCAGGTCGTTCAACATCGATCGATTCTGGGTCGCCAGTGGCTTTCACCTTTGAACGCCGGCGGCGGGTCGCCGCCAGTCGACACGACGCGAACCTACCGTACGGAGGCCACCAGCTGGTAACAAGAGGCCTCCTAGATGGGGTCGGAGTAGACGGGGTCGGAGGATCGCGCCGCATCGCCGATACATCGGCGATGCATCGGCGCGTAGCCGCCAGCCTGGTGGCTGCCATGACATTGGCCGCCCTAACAATCCGACCATTGAACTAAACATATGTTATGAATGTTCGAATAATACTGAAACTGTGCTTTTCACACATGGTTGAAAACATGTGTAAAACATGTTTCAGACGTCTGGATCTTGCTTGGCAGCATGCTTCCTCTCCACTGACCGCCGTCCACAACACCAACCGGTGCCCCACGCGTCAGCGGCCCCTCGGCCGCGCTCTCCGGCGGCGCCCCCCCCCCTCACCGCCGTGGCGGGGGCTGCGTGCGCGCGCCTGCCTCGACGGAGCCCACGTGCGCCGCGCTGCCGCCTCAGGGCCGAGAGTGCCCTGCAGCTCCAAGCGCCTCCCTGTGAAGGCCCCCCCACCACCTTCGGTGGCATCTCGCGGGGGCCTCCCATGCCAACTTGATGGCTCCTGCGAATCAACACTCACCGACGCTGATCGACGCTAATCAACGCGAATCGACGCTAAATCCGCCAACCGACGTTGAACCGGCGCTTCCCCATCGACTCCAAACGCTAGCGCACGCCAGTGCAGTGTAAAGACGGAATTGCGAGAGCACGCAAAGCTCCTATGATCTGCTACCGAATCCCCCCCGCTCGAACGCATCCCAGCGTCCCGATCATCGTCGGTTTACCGAGGTCGCGCGCCGGGCCAGGTGCCTCTCGATGCCCGCGTGCCCGCGCCGCGCCTGCTGAGCTCTCGCCGCAGCGCCACCACCGCGAGGGGGTCCCGACTAGCCGCGGCCAAGCGCTGCAGGGGTGCAGAAGTAGACAGGCGCGTCCCACTACTCTACTCGCAAAGTGCAGTGGACGCCAGTCCACAAGAAACCTTCCACAAGAAACCCAACCCTGAGACCCCAGGACGTTTATCGATGTTTGGTGTGGGAACGTCGCGATTCCCATAGCAAACCCATCGAAACCCAAGGAACCCTGGGGCACCCTGGAGGCAAGCAGGGTGTCTCTTGGCATGGGCCACCACTGTAACTCCTTGCAGATGGCCTGGATCCGCCGCGGGGGATTCACGATCCACCACGTCGAGGCAATCGGGTCGGGCGAAAGGGGGGGATAGCAAAGGGGGGGTTTGAGAATCAGCTCACGTAGCTGATTTTCCCTGCGCCTCCCGGCGCCGGGATGCGCCCATGTATCGAGGAATGGGCCCCTCGGTGAGGCCGAAACCAGCTGCATGCAGCAAATTTCGTATCCCCCCCTTTCCCAATCCCCCCCTTTCGCCCGGCCCGAGGCAAGCACGTGCTTCGTTGTTCGGACGCTTGCGCGACTGGCACTTTGCGAGTGGTGGAGCGCGCCCGGTGAAGAAGCACGGAGCGCGAGAGTGGTGCGCCCGCGACAGTCGGCCAGGCAAGCCACTCGCCGCACCCGGCCCCCGCGCCAGAACTAGGGCTCCCAACTTCGCGCTTCGCGCTGCGCGAAGCGCGAATAACTTCGCGCTCTCGCGCCGCCCCCCCAAAGGGAGAAAAGGAGGACGAGGAGGAGGGGCAGAAGGAACGAGGACCACGAAGCGCGAAGCGCGAATAACTTCGCGCCCTCGAGGGAGCCCTTGCAGAAACATGCGCCCCTGCGCCCCTGCGCCGCGCCCTGGGCGACGCTGTCCGCCCCCCGATGCTCGGCGGAGCGCACAAGGGGGTAGGGGAGGGCGGGGACGGCTTCTTTGAACTGAGCAGGGACCGACCGTCCCAGCATTCCTAGAGGCCTGCCACGTCATGTTCTTAGGACCAACAGGTGTTTGAATCATAAAAAAATGTTATTAGAACATGGAGCCGACGCGTAAAACAACAGCCTTAGCCAAACATGTTCTGAGAACACGTCGCGCAAGCCACAAAAGTTTCTTCGAGCAGTAGTTGGTGGGCCGATGGGCGAGCAAGGACGCTTCGCCACTGCTTGACAGAAAAGGCCGCTCCTTCGAATGCGCCAGCCTTGCATCTACATGCGAGGCCCGAGCCCTCTGAGAAGCAGGGGTGCTTCAAGAAACCTGCCCCCCTCCCCTCCTGCCCCCTTCGGCGCGTGGCTGACCTGTGCCGCGCCCACACTGTCCGCCCCCCTATGCGCCCGCCGCTGGGCTGGCAGCGCTCATGCCGGCCGCCACGGGCCCAGCCGCCACGGGCCCCCCCCCGCGGTGCCACCCGCGTGGGCGAGTCCTGCACCCGCCGCTCGGGCCTCGGGTAGCGAACTGGGCTCAACGCAAGTCTTGCCCCGCCAGTGTAGAGGAACTTCGCTCTGCGCTGCAACTTCTGTCGGCGGCTTCCAAAATCGGGCTCAGCCAACACGTCAGGCAACCTCCAGGGCTTCGAGCGACTCCCAGACCTGGCTCAACCAATTTCCTGCCTTGCAGGACCGTGCAAGATCTGTCGCTCTGATTGAGCCCCGTCTGCTTTGAACCATGTTACGTGCGCCCCGAGACGCTCCTCGGGCTCCTCGCGGCTACACGCAGGAAGGACCCTAGGCAAGGCTGACCTTCCGTGCGCGTTTTCGGGAAGGCGCGGGGGGGGCGCTAAACCCAAGCGCGCAAACTTACATTTTCTGGGACAGCGTCCGTGCACTCCCCCCCCAGATGACGCCACGTTCAGCGCCGACGGCATTTGGGAATGCCTGGGATGACCGGGGCCAAGTAAGAGCAGCATGTCGGTGGCGATCTGCGCCGCAGCGCCTTTGCACACAACAGTCCTCGCGTGCACCACGGGCCGCGTGCACACCACAGCGCCTGTGCACACCGCAACAACAATGTGCAACGCAACGCCTGTGTACACCACAACGCCTGTGTACACGGCAACAGCCATGCGCAACGCAACGCCAGTGTACACCACAACGCACGCGTGCACCGCAACGCCTGTGCACACCACAGCGCCTGTGTACACCCCAGCATCCACGTGCAACACAACACACAGTGTACAACACAGCGCCTACGTGCACAGGACAGGTAGAAGGAACACCTGGGTGAGGATCTGCTGCGGACAACTACAGTCGAAATCTATCGGAAGGGCGGGCGGCGGGCGGTAAGAACGCAAGGGCTTTGGATGCCGAAGTTGGTACTTTTGGGCGGCGGGTTGCCCACGCCCGGAATCGCTGAGGCAAAGTCCTAAAAATACCCTACGGACATCTGTGCGTCCTGACTATCAGTTTTGAGTGTAAACGCCACGCAAGCGGAGTGCTGACAATAGAATGCGACAGTCTGCTCTCCTCGTGCCTCCTGCACTGTCTCCGCAAGTCTCGAGTCTGATGGGCCGAACTAACTGGTCAAGGCTGGTACATCCAAAATTGAAGAGACGGCCTGCAAGGGCTGCAACACGCAACGGAAATGTCACGAATTACGGCCCGCAAGTGCGGAAGATGGAAGAGGACGACGAGGAAGACAGAGGGAAGATGGGAGGTGCGGAGAGGTGCGAGGACTCGGGAGGACGAGGCAAGGTGAAAGTACTGCGGGACGATGCATTTTGTCAGAAAGATCCCCTCTGCCATTCAAAATACAACAATGGTTTATTTTGCACACGGTTCCGGTGGTGGACACAGGCTCCGTGATGTACACAGACGCTGTGGTGCACGCAAGCATTTGGTGTACACTAGTGCTGTAATACACAAACTCTGTGGTGCACGCGGGGGCTGTGGCACACACTGGCGCTGTGGTGTGCATAGGCGGCGCGGTATAGACAGGCGCCGTGGTGCACGCAAGCACTGTGGTGTACACGAGCGCTGTGGTGCATATCGCCACCTACATGCTGCTGCTACCCGTCCTCGGTCATTCCTATTCATTCCCAGGAGACCATTTGTTTGGAATCGGTGATATCCTGGGTAATCCGGGGGGGAGGGGGGAGGGGGCCGGCCGATAGCCTAACCCTCGGGCTGTGGGCATCCCTGCAGCTGCCCGCGCGCACCGGTGCTGCGGCCCCTACAGATGTTAAAGATGCTGCTGCGATTGGTGTTGCGACGATGCAGGCGCCGTCAAAGAATGCCTAGGGATGTCTGGACAGCTCGCGTTGGAACACGCGGGATGTGATTGCTAAGCGTAGCCGCGAAGTCTTGTGTACACTAGTCTATTGAACACGAGTGCGCCACACTGCCTGTGAACAGTACGAAAAATGCGTGCCCCACAACGGTAGTGCACACCACAGGTGCTGCTGCAGAATAGGTTTCTGCGGGCACCACAGCGCCTGTGTACACCCCGATGCCTGTGCACATCACAGGAACAACGTGCACCACAACGTATGGCGAACATTTGCGCCACAACGCTTCCGCGGACCTTCAAGGTCCCGCCGGGGCCCGAAATGTGGAAAATCCCCGGGGGCCCGAACGTATCAAATTCAGTGTGCAAATCATTTGTGATTATCGATGTTTCTGGCCTGGGTTACCTTTTTTGCGGGGCCGATCATGCTTATGTACACCACAGCCCTGTCTAGCGTGCGCCACGACGCCTTTGTACATCACAACTGCTTGTTTACACCGCAACGCCTGCCTGCACAACAATGCCTGTGTACACCACAGTGCCTGCGTACACGACAACACCCCTGTGCACCACAGCGCTTGTGTACACTGCGGTGCTTGTGCACGCCACAGGAGCTGCGTGCACAAACCGCATGGCAAACATTTGCTTCATAACGCTTCCGTGCACCTCCAAGGTCCCGCCGGGGCCCAAACCTAGAGAAAACTCCTGGGGGCCCGAACATATCATGCCCACTATGTAGGATACGTGTGATTATGTTTTTTTCTGGCCCGGGGTGCGGTCACCCCTTTTTGGCCGACCATGTTTGTGTACACCACAGCGCCTGTCTAGCGTGTGCCACGACACCTTTGCACACCACAGCTGCTTGTGTACACCGCAACGCCTGCCTACACAATAATGCCAGTGTACACCACAATGCCTTCGTACACCACAACACCCGTGTGCACCGCAGCGCCTGTGTGAACGCGACGATGCCTGTTTGCACCACGGTTGCTGCTTCAGCACCATACTCGTGCACCACAGCTCCAGTGCACCAGAATTCTTGTGTACACCACAAAACTGGGTACAGTTCCAGGGCCCCCGGCAGGACCGAACTCCAGAAAATCGTGGGGAATCCGAACGTATCAAATTCAATATGTAAGCTATGTGTGATTATTGGCTTTTCTTGCGCAGGGAACGGTCCCGTTTTTGGGGCCAAGAACGCTTGTTTCACACCATAGCGAATGTGTGCACAGCAGCGGATGTGTACACCACGGCGCATGTGTACACCACAAGGTGTGGTACACCGCAATGACAGTGCACCGCAATGATTTTGTAAACCACCAATGCCTGGGATGCCTGCGCACATGATAACTGATGTTTCAGCAACAATCGTGCATACCACAAAGCTTGTCTTCACCATATTGCCTGGGTGCATCACAATGCCCGCGTGAACCGCGCGACCTGCGTGCACTTATGCTTGCGTGCGCTCAACGCCTGCGTACACGACAGATCTTGCTGCAAAACAAGCAAAGGCGCGCACCAAATCGCCTCGCTGGCTGTGCACAACGCAATGCCTGTGTACGCGCTGCTCACGTGCACGTCCAGATGCCGTCGACGGTCGTCGGTGTCAGCGTCGTCGTGTGTCGCCGTCCATCGTCATGTATCGTCGTCAGTCGTCTGTCGTCTGTCGTCTCTCGTCTGACGCCTGTCGCCTGTCGTCGTCGTCGTCCTCGTCGTCGTCGTCGTCGCCCCGTGCCACTCCAAGCCCCAACTTTCCGCCAACGTGCATCCAAACACCAACATGCTGTGGCGAACACCACCGCGCCGTTGAACACAGCGCTCCCTGCAAGCTCCCTGCGCCCCCCCCGAACCTGCACAACTCACTGGCCAGGTTAGGTTATCCTGGGGGGAGGGGGCGAGCCCGATAACCCAGGTTATCGCCGGACCCTAATAAAAACAGTCTCCAGACGCCGCTGGCGCGGAACGTGACGTCATCGCCCCCCCAAAATGACGGCTGGTATCGGTCCAGGATGAAGAACACAGGCTCCCGTCACATCGCATTCAACGACCGGGGGAGCCCAGAGGGTCAGCACCGAAGGTCACTCTAGCGAAGGGTCTCTCTTACGTGTAGCATGTGGCCAACGGGTCCAGAATACAGGACAAGATCCATCCTGAGTAGAGCCCCGAGGGCCCGAAAACGGCTGAAAATCTCAGGACCCGCTTTCCCCCATGGCGATACGTGCAGTCGATCCTGCGCTGGCCACAACGGACAGGCCCGTGCGTCCGTCGGCCCCCTCCGCGGTGCTGCCCGCCTGCCTCCGGCGCCCTCCGGGCGGCGCAGGGACCGCGCCGCCAGCGGTGCTCGCGCGCAGTCCGTCGGGCTGCAGGGGCCGCCGCCGCGATGCAGTCAACCCGAAGAGCGAGGGCGCAGGATGAGGAGGCAAGGGGCCTTGGAAGGCCACGTCGACACGCTGCGAGCGGGGCGCAGCCAGCGAAAGCAGCCAAGGATGGGCCGGAAGGGTAAGGGTGCGAGAGTCCTGCAAGAGTTCGCCTTGGAGAGTTGCTCGTCCTTCCTGTGAGGGTTGACTGTGGCCTCTTCGCAGGCTGTGCCGTCCCCATCCACGATCGCGGCCCCGACTCCCGGGAGCAGGAGGGGGAAAGGGAGGGCGTGGGGGGGAAGTGGGAGGAGGGACTGCTGCTGCGTTGACTAAATGTGTGCCCCTGCCCCCTCCTCCCCCTCCTGCCACTGCCGCTGCTGCTCCTCCCGCGGGCTGTGCTGGCCCAGCCAGGGCCCGAAGTCGGCTCGAGGCCCGCTCTGCTTGAGGCGCGTGCTCGGCCGCGGACTCGGACTGGCCCCACACGCCTGGCACCAGTGGCCACTCGCCCCAAAGGTGGGCGAGTGCCGGGGCCGCGGGGAAAGGCCGAGGAGGGCGGCAGCAGAGGACGGGGGGATGATGAGCAAGTCTGGGGAGGAGGAAGGAAGAGGAAGATGGAGGGACATGGGAGTAGAAGGGGCGAGGAGGGAAGCGCGAGGACGAGACGAGAGGAAGAGGGGGGAAGGAGACGAGGGGGCAAGGAGAGGAGACGGAGGGGCGAGGGGAGTCCGTGCTCGCCAGCCTCGAGATGTTCTTGTGCTGGCAACCGACCTGTGCAGCCGACGGGGCGGGAGGAGGAGCTCTCCGCTCTCAGCGCCCAGGGCCGCTCTGGCCGCCTCCGCCCCCCCACCCGGGGGCGGGATGGGGGGCCTGAATGAGACGAGGGATGACGAGGGAGGGCGGAGAGAGGACGAGGAGAGAGGGGAGGAGAGTTGGGAGGGGAGGGGCGGGGGTGAAACCATGGGGGGAGGGAGCGTCGAGACCGAAGAGGGTGGTGCGAGTGGGGAGGGGGAGAGGCTGTGAGGGGGAAGGGAGGAACAACAAAAAGGGGAGGGAAGGACGAAAGACGACGATGTGGGGGAGAGAGAAGGGGGAAGATGAACAGGATGGGGCGGGGGTAGGCGGAGAGGTAGAGGGAGGGAGGAGGTGGCAAGCAAGGGTAGAAGGATGACGAGGTGAGAGGGGAGGGTATCAGAGGAGACTCCGTGAGAGGAGAGAGAAACACGACGGCAGAGGGGACGCGATGATATAGGAAGGACGAGGGGGAAGGAACGGATGGGGAGGGGAGGGGAGATGATGGGAAGGCGGTGAGGGACAGCAGAAAACTTCCAAATGAAGGCGCACGAAGGGAGAGGTGGGAGGGCAAGAGAGAGAAGGGGAAAGGGGGAAATAGAGGGCAGTGCAGGACGAGGGCGGAAAGAGGACGCAGAGCTTTCAGGGAGGATGAGGGGAAGGGGGAGGGAAGCGAGCAGGGGAGAGGAGGGGGGAATCCCCAATTCCTCCTATACTCCTCCTCGCCCCCCTCTCCAAGAGGCAGACAAGCAAGCCAAGGCCGGTGCAGCGCTCTGCCCCGCTCCCCATCACTTGCTCAATACTTGGCGACCCAGGTCCAAGGAAGTCACATCTCTTCTGGGCTTGATAGGGTCTATCACCTCCAAGGTGGAAACCTTTGCGGACACCACGGGGCGTCCCAAGGGTGCCAGAGCCCCAGGCCCCTGCTCCAGAGTCGGTCAAATCCCTATCGTTCCTGCCCCTAGCCGTCACAATATTGAATGGGCGCGCGGGGCCTGGAAACGTAAGCATTGTAATCCATGCACTCGCACTTCCCAGGCCCGTGTCAGGTTGGCGAGCCACGCCTGCTCGAAGCGAATGGTATCCTCGCACTCCGAGTGCGAGTGCCACTCGCGATGAAAGGGGAAGATTCCAACTGACCAAGCTCCATTTTGGGTGCTACGACAACACCGCCTTTGTCGCACGGGTCCGTACACCGTCAGCCGTCGATACGGGGTGTTTTCCAACCGATAAGCATGTGTCTTGCTTCTTGGCTGTCCAAGGGAACCTCGGGATCGTAATGCCAAGACTCGACGCAATCGATTGTTCAAGCGTCGTCATACAGTTTTGGAGGGAGATGTCTCTACTCTCACTCGAGACAGAGTGCTGGAGTTCTACAAATCTATTTAGGAGCCTGCACGCCCGTCTGATCCTCATTGTCCCCCCTCCTCCTCTTCCTCGGGTGGAGGGTTCGGAGGGTGGTGGGGGAAAGGATGGTAAGAGCTGGCGGCCATCCCGAGGAAGGGGCCCAGGAGGCCTGGGAGCTGCATGGACTGAGCAAGGCCCAGACCTTGCGTGCGGTGCGGCTCTCGCTCCGACGTCAGGCTACCCAACCACCGCTTGGATTCGCTCTGCCAAACTCTCCCGTCCTCCGAACCTTCGGACTAGATCGCACGCTTGGCTCCGTGACTTCACATCTCAGCAGGCACGCAAGTCGTCACGATGTACCTCCAAGCTCTGTGGTCGTGGGGAAAGCCCTGCTCGCCCCCCCCCCTCCCATCTGAACAGCTCCACGCCCACAACTCCCCATCTGAAGCTGTCTAGGCCCGTTGGGTCGTGCTGCCCTTTCCGGCAGCCCGACCGCTGCAGGTGCAGGGCCAGTCTGCGCCAGGGCCTGGGACGACTTGTCTCGGCAGGGCCTGCAGCGTCGTGACAGGTCTTGGGACTTCTTGGGCCTTGGCGGCTGTGTCCATGTCTACATCCTCTTCGTTCCTCCTCTTGCTCCTCATTTCTCTGCCTGGGCATGCCCGTCCCCTCGCTAGGACCGGGGAGGAGGAGGACGAAGAGGATGAGAGGGAGGACGCGGAGGAGGAGGCGGAAGAGGACGAGGACAACGAGGAGGACTACATGACAGAAGGGGAAAGGGGCAGAGCGGACGGAGAACGGCAAAGCTGGAAGTTACGTTTCCGCCCTACGCGACCATCGGGTGCGCTGGGCCCCAACCCTCTTCGAGCCCCTTCGGGTCGCACTTGTCAAGGTCGCCCCGTGAAATTATCGCCGCGTTGTCGCAGCCATCAACCTCGTGGCAATTCACAACCTGTGGCTCGTCCCCGTCGCCCATAAGCGTGACTCCGCCGCTCCACTCCTTGGGAAACCCAAACGCAACCGGGATGTACCCGCCCGCCGGAATATATATATATATATATATATATATATATATATATATGTACACATATATATATACATATATATATGGATATATATATATATATGGACTAGAACCATCGCGCGCGCTTCGGGCGCGCTCAGGTTTTAGCAGGCCCCAGGCCTTGACGAATTCACTGCTCCACTGAAGTAGTGGACCACAGTACACGCATACCAATCTGCATTCCGAAAGGCCTTCGAGGGAAATGGTTGTGAAGGGGGCGGAGGCCGTATGAATCGGGTTCCCAGAAGGCCTTCTGGGAGCATGGGTTTGGGGCGTCTTGGGGAGCCTCGTCGTCGTCTTCGTCGTCGTCGTCGTCGTCGTGTTGCTACGACCCATTCCCGAACCTGACCTTGGGGGTGGCCTAACCTGGCGCAGCCCCGATTGGCAACAGACCCGACACGTTCCGTCCAAACTGAACGCCAGGTTCGCACGCGCCCAGCACGAAGGGACGGCAGCTGCGGTCGCCAGTTGTCTCGCGCCGAGTCCGTACGTTTTACTACGGGGACGGGCTGATGTTTGCCTCTTGAAGGCCCTCTTGGGGCCCTCTTCGGTCATGTTCAAGCCATCTCGGGCCCTCTTAGGTTAGGTTCGTGAGTTGTGACTACAGGCGGTCCACGACCACTTCGGGCCAAGAAACCCAAACCAAAAAAAAACACCAGGAAATCTTGAAACCCAAACCTGGGGAGGCCGACATCCTGAACAAAAACTCAAACACCGAACCTGCGAAAAACTCAAACCCACAAAAGCATAGAAACAACTGAAGCTCAAACCTGTGAAAAAAACAACTCAAACCAAACAAAAACTCCAGAAAATCTCTAAGCCGAAACCTGGGAGAACAATGATGAACAACTCTGGAAAAACATTTGAAACAACTAAAACAACTAGAAAACAACTAAGGAAGAACTCTAAACGACTGACAACTCCAAACTACTCTAGAACAACTCACAAGCATCTCTACAAACTTGAAACATCTAAAACAAAATTATAAAATAAAAGCAACTCTGGAAAAACTCTAAAACAACTCTGGATTTCTATATAACATGTTTTTTTTTACAAACACACACACACACCTTCCGGGTTTGAGTTTTTTGTCCGGGTTTGAGCTTCAGGTGTTTTCTAAGTTTTTTGTGGGTTTGAGTTTTGTTCCCAGGTTTCGGCTTAAGATTTTCTGCAGTTTCTTCTGTGTTTGAGTTTTCCCCAGGTTTTGTGTTTGAGATGTTCTCAGGTTGTCTTGGATTTTGAGTTCCCCATTGAAGATTATTTAACATTTGTTTGGAGTATGAGTTTCCGGCCGAAGATCTTTTGAAGATTTCGGCAGGTTTTCCTATGGACCGCCTGTAGCCAATTCACGAACCTAACTCTTGGGCCTCACTGAGGCTGTCCTGGGGCCCTCTAGGGTGCCCTCGGAACCCAGAAAACATGTTCCCGGAGAGGCTTCCGGGAACATGATTTCGAACAGGGCCCTCTTGGGCCTCCCTGAGGCCGTCTTGAGGGCCTCCTCGGGGCCTCTTGGGCCGTCTCGGGGGGTTCGGTGAGCCCCACAGGCCGACCCTTTTGGGCCGTCTGGGGCCCTCTAGGGTCTCTCTTGGGCTGTCTTGGGGCTCCTTGGGGGCGTCTGGGGCACTGCGAAGACGTTGGCAGCGAGTATGCCGAAAATGCACGTTTTACAAAGAAATTGTGCAGATTGTTGCCTCTTGAAGGCCCTCTTGGGGCCGTCTGGGGCCCTCTAGGGTCTCTCTTGGGCTGTCTTGGGGCTCCTTGGGGGCGTCTGGGGCACTGCGAAGACGAAGCCAGCGAGTATGCCGAAAATGTACGTTTCACCAGGAAAATGTGCAGACTTTTGCCTATTGAAGGCCCCCTTGGGGCCCTCTTCGGCCATCTTCAAGCCATCTCGGGTCCTCTGGGGCCTCGCTGAAACTGTCCTGGGGCCCAGAAGGGAGCGCTGGGAGCCCGGAAACCATGTTCCCGGAGAGGCTTCCGGGAACATGATTTCGAACGGGGCCCTCTTCGGCCTCCCTGAGGCCGTCTTGGGGGCCTCCTGGGCCGGCTTCGGGGCCTCTTGGGCCGTCTCGGGGGGTTCGGTGAGCCCCACAGGCCTACCCTTTTGGGCCGTCTGGGGCCCTCTAGGGTCTCTCTTGGGCTGTCTTGGGGCTCCTTGGGGGCGTCTGGGGCACTGCGAAGACGAAGCCAGCAAGTATGCTGAAGATGTACGTTTTACAAAGGAAATGGGCCGATGTTTGCCTCTTGAAGTCCCTCTTGGGGCCCTCTTCGGCCATCTTCAAGCCATCTCAGGCCCTCTGGGGCCTCGCTGAGGCTGTCCTGGGGGCCTCTTGGGCGTCCTCGGAACCCAGAAATCATGTTCCCGGAGAGGCTTCCGGGAACATGATTTCGATCGAGGCCCTCTTGGGCCTCCCTGAGGCCGTCTTGGGGGCCTCCTGGGCCGGCTTTGGGGCCTCTTGGGCCGTCTCGGGGGGTTCGGTGAGCCCCACAGGCCGACCCTTTTGGGCCGTCTGGGGCCCTCTAGGGTCTCTCTTGGGCTGTCTTGGGGCTCCTTGGGGGCGTCTAGGGCACTGCGAAGACGAAGCCAGCAAGTATGCCGAACATGTACGTTTTACGAAGAAAATGTGCAGATTGCTGTCTCTTGACGCCCCTCTTGGGGCCCTCTGGGACCCTCTTGGGGCTCTCTTGGGGTCCTCAGGGGACTACTTGGGGCCTCTTGTGGCCCCTTTGAAAGCTTCTGGAGACTGAGGGCTGGAATTTTCGGCGAGGGGGCCACGATCTTCGTGAAGGGTGCAAAAAAATGGCCCGCCACCCCGGCCTACTCCGATATATATATATATATATATATATATATATATATATGTATATATATATATATATATGTATATATATATCTATATATATATATGTATGTATATGTATGTATGTATGTATGTATGTATGTATGTATGTATGTATGTATATATATATATATATATATGTATGTATGTATACACACACGACAAGCGCAGAAAAGATTGGGCTCGGGCCCGCCCAGAGAACAGCAACAAACAACAAACACCGATCGATTCTTGAAGTAGGACGGCGCTTGACGTAGATTGGGACCTGGGAAACTCAAACTACATATTGTCAGCGACCTGCGAATATGGATAGTGTAAAGCTTCGGTGATCACAAGGGAAATGAAAAGTGCGTGGAGAATCCCATCAGCCCTCTGGGCGTACGAAATTTGGCGAACTGGTTATTCAATCCCTCCTCTTCCACTTTGTGGAAAAAAGGGCTACTCCGCGTTAGTAATAGCACGTCCGCCCACATCCCCAACTCGGAAAGAACGCGTTTCGTGGACGCCTGCTTGGAAACAACCCAGGACACGTCGGAACTGCCCCCCCTAAACATGTTCGACCAAACCCCTTCCCCTTCCAAAAGGGGAAGGGGTTTGGTCGAACTCCCCCCCTGTCCAAAAAGGGAAACGGGGTTTGAACGGCCCCACCCCCGATAGAATCCGACGTGTGCTCGATCGGACTCCAATGGGATCCTACTATAACTGGATCAAACTTTAATGCTATCCTAGTCGGGCTCGACCCAACTCCAATAACACCCTACTGCATCTGGAATCAAATCTAATCCCACCAGCCCTCTGGGCGTTGGTGGTTTGACGGAATTCCGTTTCTCTCAGCCAAAGCTCCCTCCGCCCCCTGCTCGGGGGAAGGGCTTAAGTGTGACAGGGGCTGGGAGGCCCAACCAGAAGCTTCGCCCAAGGCGGAGCCCATATCCAATTTTGTTTTACCGTAGCAACGATAGTCCCAGGAGTAGAAGGTCGTCGCGGGAGCGACAGGCCACGTCAAGCGAAAATGTTTGCGGCCTCGATGGCAAATTGTGTGCCTCGCGATGAGGCGCAGTCATATGTTGGCGGCCAGCCGCTTGAGCACAAACGGCCGCGGACAAACGCTCGCTATCTCTCGCCTTTGGCCCGGCCTCCCTTAGACTCGGGGGGGAAGAGACGAAGCGTGATTCCGCCGCCCGCTATATAGTAAGCACCATAAACACAAAGTAGGCAGCAGCAGGCGGGCTCAACAAGGTTGACCCTCAAGCGAGTACAGTTGCAATCAAGTTGCCTCGTAGGCAAGTCACCTGGCAGGCGATTGCTCCTCAGGCGGCTCGGACGATCAAGCCTGGCCAGCCCTGTATGGAGCGTGTCTTGTCAACTCGCGTTTGAAGGAGCACGTTCCTCCCATGACCTGTGGGATCATATCTCTGTCGACGTTCCCTTTGGCGCGGGCGTCCGCGGTCATATCGCGATGTCACACCACTGTGCACTATGCGCGATACCTCGTTCAAACATCTGTCGCATCCAACTGATATGTCCAAAAGTGCACGCGAGGGAGCCCAGGCGAGCGCGCGTCGAAGGGACCCCCTTCAAAGAGAAAAGACGAGAGTGGCACGGCGCGCGCGCGGCCGCATCCCCGCCGCGGGACAGCCCTCCCGAAGCGAGAGAGGACCCCGAAGACAGCAGCCTCGCAGAGAAGGGCAGCGGCGCAGCGTCGGCGAAACGTCGAAGCAGCTGGAAGGAAGGACAAGGAGCGGGGATGGAGGGGGGACGGATGGACGAAAGGGGGAATGGGGGTGGCATAGTAGCAAAGCAGCGCGGTCTTGGACAGCGCCCAACTCAAGTTTTCGCGCTCGCAGGGCGCAGGTTGCCGCGCGGCGCTCAATGCCGCGTCGCGAGCGAACTCGGCTGAAGGGCGGGGGCGAAGCGCTTCGCCGCCTGCCGTGGCGCTACGCTGCGCCGCGCAAGCGGGCGACCGCGGCGAATGGAAACCGCGTCGAACGGAGGGGGGGGCAACGCGCCCCCCCGGGCGCGACAAACTGGGGCGTCGCCACTGCAATGGACTAGCCGCAGACACGCGCGCGCACGTGAAAAAGGACACGCCGACAAGCCCGCCCGTCGAAACAAAGATGCCGCCGCGCAGCGCAACGCGATTGCAAAAAAAGGGAACACGCGCGAACGTCAACGCGAGACCGCCGCCAGGCAGCGCAGCGCGACTGCGAGGCAGAACAGGGGCGCGTCGCATCAACAATGCCGCCGCGCTGCGCAGCACGACTGCGAAGCAGACAAAATATGCCGAAACGACGATGCCGCCAGCAGTGCAGAGCGACTGTGTAGCCGAAACACAAAGGTCACAACTATGCGAAGTTCCCATGTTGAAGCACGCTGAATACGAAGCCCGCTACGATGCGAGGGCGCCAGGTGCGAGCATTAGTAAGCGGAAGGCGCCCTGACCAATGCAAGTCGCGCGCCAACGCGTCGCTGCAATCGCGCTTCCAAGGCCCGCGGGCCCCCCGCTCGGCAACAATCCCAGCCAAATCCTGGCTGCCGCCGGGCAATATTCCAGCCGCATCCCCGCCGCGGCCCAGCCGCCGCCGCCGCCCCTCCAAAGAAAACGCCGCCGACAAAACCCCTGCCGAATCACCGCCGCGGCCCCGCCGCCGCCCAGCCGCGCCCCAGCCGCGGGCCCTCTCCCCGAAGCCCCAACGTGGCCTCATAGGACCTCGCAGAAAGGAGGGGCGCGATGGAAAACAGGAGGAGCGCGATGGATGAGCACAGCTGCAGAAGGGGAGGACGACCGCCGGGGGCGAAGGGCGGGAGGAACGGCGAGGCGCGCGCGAAGGGAAGGCGGGGAGACGACGAAGGAAGGAAGGAGGAGGAAGGAGGCGGAAGAAGGACGGACGAGGGAGGCGAGAGGGAAGACAACTGAAGATAGGAAGAGGAAAGGGAGAGGGACCACCGATGAGAATTGGGAGAAAAAAAAAGGAGGACGAGGGCAGGGGGGAGGGGATACGGGATTGGGCCTGCGCAGGCCTGGAAGGAACTACCTGCGACGCGAAGAAGAAGAAGGAACTGCTGGCGACAGAAAATGCGATAGTGACGATGGAAGCACATGCAAACGTGCTTGAATGGACGTCGTTGGCTCGATGTGGGCCTCCACAGCAATGGGATGCAACGCTTTTTTGGACAGCCGCATGTTCGTCGCGGGAGATGGCGGCGGCGGCGGCGCCAGGGCCAGCGCGCGCGAAGCGCACTGGAGAAAGTTGGAAAAATGCGGATGGCGATGCGCGCACGAGCGGTTCCGGAGCGGGCGCAATCGTAACGAGTTGGCGCCGTTCGCTACGGCGCCATCGCTGGCTGCGCCAGCCCGACGCAAGCGCGCGCGAGAGACCGCCGCGCCATAGCCGCGCTAACTGCGCATTCCAAAAAGCGGGCCGCAAGGGGACCAAACAAATCACGCGCAAAGATGTGCGAAAGCACAGGTCTGGATTTCGGCTTTGTTTCTGTTAGAATTGCACTTTGGGGGGGGGGGGCTCATTTTCGCCTGGGCCCCCTCAAGTGCCCACTCAGTCGGTCTCTTCAGGTCGTTGCTTGACAAGGACTTGAAGACGCATTCCGCATCGAAAGCCAAAGTAAACTTAATGCCCAGGCCACCCATCTCAAGTACACCTTTCTACTGAGTGGGTGTCAGCGGCCCTGCGTGAACCTCAAGCAGAATGGCGATCGTGGGCTAACAGTTCTCCAAGTTGCGGGCTGCTGCCATTGCTTCCGCTGAATAGCTCGAGCGGACCTGCAAGCGGCGAGACTCGCAATGCGCGTCGATGGGATGGGCGACGGGCTCACCGGCAAGCGCGTTTCCACGCCGCGGCAGGTTTGCCTCGCGAATGCAATGGCCTCTGACCTCGTCCTCGGCATATCCGCTCAGACGCCGGTAACCAGAGTCGCTGGGGAGGTCGACCTCGCCCGTTGGAATCGTCTTAAGGTAGACGATCCTCTCAAAGCAAGCCTGCAGCGTTCCGGCAATCGCGTTCAGTCGTCGCACCTGCATGTTGGTCGATCCTTGGATGCGCTGTAGGGATGCAGCATATACCATGAACCACACCTGCGTGATTAGGACGCAAGCCAAGGCGCCTCTGAGGTTGCCAGACATGTCGGCGCCCATCTTGGATGCCTTGTCGTCAGCGCCTGCGCCAGTGAGTTCGGGATGTTGTATGAGACGATGCTGTTTTATGTATTCATATTGGTCAAATGTACCGTCACCGCCCCCAGTATTTGCGTACCTCGTAACACAGTTGGTACAGGTGCTTCTGTTGAGTTCGCACATGCCACACCTATCCTGGAAGCGCTTGACGCACTTGTCGATCGTGTCCTCGGCGCCGGCCATATTGATGTCAGTGTGCGATGCTGTAGGAAGATTAGAACTCGTCTCGGGCTCCTCGTCGTAGGACGCATGTCTGAGACAAAACCCTCTTGTGGTCTCTCTGAGCATCAGTGAGCAGGCTCTTGGTGCGTCCGCGGTGCCGGTGCCTGATTCAAGGCACTGCAAGCGGTGCTGCGACTCATCGTAGATCTCGAATCCTGGGAGGGATCTCGGCGCGGATGCTGATCCAGGCGGCAATGCAAAGCGCGCCGCACGTTCCTTTTTCAGCGGTTGCCTCAACAAGTTCCCGCTAGGTAAGTCTCCTCAGGAGCGCCGTGTTGATGTCGAGGGAAGCAATGATCCATTGCTGCTTGCGCGCTGCCGCGCCCGCGAGCAATCCCCGACTCGGCCACCGCGCCGTTCCTGAGGCAGCTTCCGCGTCGAAGGCTTCGAGGCCCATGAACCCCGAAGCACCAGGAGCAGCCCAATGGCACGCCCCATCTCGTCATTGTCGTTTTTCACGAACTTCCACTCATATGCGTATATCGAAGTCATGATGTTTGACGCCTGTGGTATATCTTGCATTTTGATGTACTCTATGTCAAGCCATGTCTTGGGTTCAGTATGGAGGGCTTCAGAGACCTCGACTGGATTCGCCTGGGCGTCGGCCTTCGTGAGGAGGACGTCCTCCTTGACGACTGCAGCTCGCGCGGCTGCAGCGGCCGCCTATGCTCGCATAGTGGTCGCGCGGCCAAAGTTTAGTATATTGTGTTGTTGTTCGGATACGACTACCTTTGACACGTCTGCAGTGAAGTAGAATTCTATGCGCTCCCCATGCTCATCAACGTCCAATCCATAAGTATTGTCTTCGTCAGTGGAGCACAGTGGGACATGATATGTCTCAATTGTGTCTATATCGCGTGGATTACCCCGCGCGGACATATGCCCCCGCTGTTCTTCAGCTACTGTGGCCAGCGGACTGTTGTCGGAAATCATGTGTGGGTGCAATGTAGAGGTCGTTGCTTGGAATTGACTCAATTGCTTCTCTTTCCTCCTGCAGTTCTGCGCACCACATTCATGAGATGTGCCTCGAGGTCCGCTTCCTCATACATATTTGTAAACAATCCGTTTTCCTGTGGTGGTTCGGCCTTTGGAGCTTCTCTGGCGTCGTTGTCCTGTTCCGGTGCGTTAGCCAACTCTTCGAACTTCGTCGTGTCTTGGTCGACGCCCGCTTGAGGCTTAGTGGACTTCAGGCACTGGATGGTCCTCGGATGTGCTGGCCCTACTATATCGCATATGTTTAGGGCAGTTCCTTCGGCTTCGTAATCGTAGACGCCTGGATCCACGTCGTTGCCATAGTGCACATGTACAACTGTCATCACAAGCCGCCGGATGTAGCTTGTGAAGACGCTGGGCTAACCTGACGGAGACTACGCTGTCGATGCGAATGAAATTCCAGATGAGGTATTGAAGAACTTCGGAGATAGATAGTCGGCTCGCACTTGTCATCTGGAGCATTCCCTTTTTGGTCGGGGCATAGCCACATGTCATAGCAGGTCGCCCCGCAGGTAAAATGGCGACGAATGTCATCGCAGTCCGTAGCGCTGTGTTGTCTGAGCTAATTTCTCGAGCCATCGATGATGCGATGTATTGTGAGCGTCGTGCGTCGCCAAGATGGACTTGTACATCGCGGCTCCCACTCCCATGATGACTTGACCCCTGTCGGGACCGTCTCGCGCGGCTGGGAAAGGGCCATTCCAGCCACCCCGCTCGTCCTTTGTAGTAGTGAGACGATGGTAGTCAACCAGATCTCCTTCGTCACAATATCGCCGACCAAGATAGTGGTCTTGGTCCGTAAAGCACGATTGGTTGAGGCTGCTGCAAAGGCTTGAGAAATAGCCTCAATGCTTACCCAGCGGATAGTCTGTTCTCGAGTGGTGGGATGTTTCTGTCTGCTGTTCGTGGCCCAGATCAGGCAGGTCGGGTAGCTTCGCTGGCTGCCGTCCAAAAAGCGCGCTGCATGGAGACACCCCGTTGTAAAAGGTGAACGCGCTGGCGGCAGGTAAGGCTTCATGCAGTAGACGTGTGAACAAAGGAAGTATGTCTAACCTGTTGAGTAGATGTCGTGGTATGCCGTTGTGGGCTTCAAATGTCGTAGCGTGTTGTCCACGCGCACGCATCCTCAGGTCAGTGCCTTCTGCCTGATGGGCTGCCTTGACGGCGTCGTCGTTAAGCGCACCCTCTCCGGAGTAGAGTGCTTCGGCAGGTCCGAACTGCATCCAACACTGATGATACGCGAGTAAGATGCTGATCGTAGTTCTATCTGGTACCTCGATTCCATTACATGAAATATGTTGTGTTCCTGCTTGTAAAACATTCGATCGCATTCGGCTTCTTCATTAAACTTGCCAGGTAGTGCAGTCGACGGCGACGGCATGACGGCATGCCCTGGCTTGCCCCAAGCCCTGCGCCGCCGACATGCACCACAGACGCTCTTTATCAGGTTCAGCCTGACGTTGTCCAGACCAGCCTTGGCGAGGACGAACCCCATCTTAGGCTCTTGGCGTGGAACCACCGCAAGTGCAGTTTTCGCAACTCGCGTGTTACCGCGCTTGGATCACGGCAGCGAAGGTTCTGCGAGCAAATCTGCACATCAAACCTTGACCAGTCTGGAAGTCTTGGACGAGCAGCAGGGTATCCCGCAGGTGGTGGTGGAGGCGGACCCGACCTCGTCTGGCCATTATTTACGGTGGCCGTCTGCGCTCGCCCTGGCCGCCAGCTCCGCTCGAGGCAGGCTGCCCCGCGGGAGGTTCAGCTGCATGTCTGCCTACTGGGATGTCGTGGCTGCTGGCGCATGCTGTTGGTCCAGCTCTGGAACCTGGCCTCGGAGCTCGTAGCCGCGCTATTTGCTGGGCGGCTGGTGCCTCGGATGCTGCTGCCGCCGCAGGTGGTGACGCTGCCGTTTCGGCAGGAGACGGAGGCCCCTGTCCGCGGTTGTCGGGCAGTTTCCGCGGTCTGGCAAATTTACAGGTGCCAGGCGTGCGCGGGTGGCCAGGTTTGGCCAGGCCGTAGTTCTCCCTGCAGCTAGGGCATTACATGTGGTAATCCTCCTTAGCGTACCACGTACAATGTTTAGGGCTTATGTCGTGCGAAGGGGAATGCATGTTGACGTTGTCCGCACATGCTGGACATCCCCAGCCTCTTGAGGGCGGCCCCGTGATCGATCCGTCGGGGTGCCGACGGATAGGTGGGTCATCCGAGTCGAAGCCTCGAATGTTCGTGACAAAAACAGAAGATGAATCATAATAGTCATGAAGAGGGATCACGATTCCCGAGGAACATGCCATGTGAAATATAGACTGCTTCTACAAAGAGAAGCTGCACCTTCGGAGTATATTGGGCTGCCCTGGCCAGTTCCTCGTTACAAAAAGGAGCATGCTGCTGATGGCGCGTGCACCGTTCCTGTCGACGGGTGTCAGCAAAAGACGGCGGTTGGCCATTATCTCATTAGGTTTACGTATTCGCACCCCATGGGCGTCACGAAGATCCGTGGTACATTGGTCCATGTTAGTCTTGCAAGTGCCTTCGCGTCTGGCCAATGTAGTCCATGGTGTTACTTCATCCACCCAAATACCCACTGGTTGTTCCCGTTAACCAAACAGTCCGAGGTCATGGTTGCGCACGGCAACCCTTCTACATAACTTGATGTGTGGAAGGTCTTCATTGTGGTGTGCATGCCACGTGTCGTAGTTGACCGTAGAGATTAAGAAAGACGGCGGTCCAGTGGTTCTGCAGTTAGGTTGTAGTTGAATAGTGTTGGCGAAGCACGCATCCAAGTACAGCAAAACTGCGCCCTGGACTTCCTTCTTTCCAGGGTCAAGGGTCAACGTAGGAACGCTTGTCGAGGTTCCCCCCCGAGGACAAACCTCGGCTGAAGTCTAACTGCGACATGCCCCCACTACCTCCAGATAATTCCAGCATGTCTACCATGTTATGTCGTCCGTAACACAAGGTTGGGATTATGGAATACACATCGGCATGTGTATCCACAAGTAACCCCGCTGGTAAAGTGATGAATGTTTCCTCGTCGTCGTCGCTGTCGGTGTCTGGGGGGCGCCGGCATAGTAGGCACCGCGCCCGGGGCCCTTCAGGTCCTCGCCGCAGTCGTCGTTGCCGTCTTCGGCGACTCTGGGTATCTTGCGTGGTTTGATACAGGCTTCTTTGTCAACTTCCTGCAGTTCTTCTTGCTTTATCCGGGCGTCAGTTGGTATTGCGGCCTGTCGTTGGTCAGCATCGGGTGAAGGAAGTGTTGGAAATTCGGGAATTGGGGGCAGCGCGCGGCCACGCTCGATCGAGGGAGCGGGAAGACGACGTCATCGACGGTCTTGACCCGCCATGGGAGCGGTCGCTGCCCTTCCTTTCCGAGTAGGACTGGCACTGGAGGCTCCCAGTAAAATCAAGCACGAATATTCGTCACACCGTTTGGCAATGGTGCATTGTTGCGCCCGATAGGTTGATCTTGAACCTGAATGTCCTGCATGATGGTATTGCCGTCGCGGTTCATCGTCACATGGCGTACCACATGAGCGCATTGAGGGCCATCCTTAGGAGACTGAACGTAAATCCGAGCTCCTTTGCCCACTCGTGTGTGCGCTGAGCTGTGCAGCACGTGTACGTTTTCTCATTGTTATGTGGTAATCGGTTTGATCAATGAGCCTTGCAGTCGTGATAGCAAGCGAAGTGTTTCGCCATTCTGCCATCCGGGCGCCCCGGTCGTGCAAATCTAACTCATGCCCTGCGCATTGCCACCTGCAAGTACGAACCGCTCGGTAAACAACGTAAGCGGTATAACTTCAAACCGAAGTGGCACCAACGCATGCGCATGGCCTGCATACCTAAGTCTTCACTGGCACCGCGCAGAGGAGTTAATGTCCAGAAATATCTTGGAGGTCCCACAACTACAATAGACATACGTAGAGCCCGAGCTTTGGTCATGAAATTTTGGATACGTTGGCAATGCGGTCCCGCCCGCTTTCCAGACAATCGTGCGTGCCCAGCCAACGGGCGTTGCCACCCGCAGTAGTTGGTGATCCCCTGATAGTGAGCCACCCAAGTACTGTGCACCAACGGAGGTCATAGCCTTTGCGAGTGTAATACGGTCGCACATGTATCCTCAAGCCCGGAGTTCAGCGCAAGCTTTTCGCATATCTTCCATGACAAGGGCACGAGAGTGATAATGATGATATAAGCGTTCTTGTTCTGTGGCAGCCGCGCAGCCGGGTCCGCCGCTGCCCCTGGCGCGCACAGCGGGCGCCTGGGAAAGGTATGCAGGTGTCCCCGCGCCTGAAGACAGCACCTCAGTGTTCGGCCTGTCCTGGCAAGCACGAGTGGCCGCGGCGCGCCTGCCCCCGTTGCTCATGTTCAAGCCATGGGGGGCGCCCAGACGCCCGCGCCATGGGCCCCTGAACAACCGCTCGCAACAAAAATGTCACACTTCTCGGCGGTATCGCTCACTACAGGGCAGCGCTGTCGGGCGGAATCCATTTGCTGCCCTCCTCATAGAGAGCCTGGTATACCTTCGCCTGCAAGTTCCGCAAGGCCAAATCCTGATCGGCAGGTGCGGGGTTGCTCCCATGCACCGTATTCCTGCGATGCCAGGCCCTGCGGGTGTTGTTCATCATAGATTGGATCGCGTAAGAAAGCGTTTCCACGTTGATGGAGCGACCGATGCCCCATGCGTCCTGGGAGATCATATCTGCGCGGGCATCGTAACGAGCGGGTGCCCCCGCATTGCTGGATGCAGGTTGCCCCGCCGTCGGCTCCGCATCTGCGACCTCCTCGGCGAGCATGGGTGCCTCCCCGCACCGAGGGTTGGCCGTGGCAGTAGATGCCGTCGGGCCATCCACCTCTGTTGCGACCCCGTATTCGTCGACCTTAATCGCCAAGTGTCCTCATGGCGTCTTGATCATGTCCAGCAATCTGGCGCCTTTACCAAGGAGAACTACGTGCATGTCTGCACCTGGCATGGCCATCTTCATGTCCCTGTCCAAGGATCAAGACGGCGCGCATGTTTGACATGATCCTTACCCCCGGGATTGCAGGTATATTCTCGCCATATCCCTCTGCCGCGCTGGCTGCGTAGGTGTCGAAATCCAGCAAGAGCGGGTGCCCCCCGCGGAGTCGCCCCTTTCCTTGCGCCGCGCACAATGGATTTTGCACTGCGTCGACTTGTCGCATGCGGCGGCTCCATGCCCCACTCCAGACACATGCAGCCTCTTTGTCAGACCCAGCTTCTCGATGTCGTGACCATGGGAACGCGAAACTCGCTCGAATGTCTATGCAGTTTTCAAACTGTTGATGTTGATATTGCTGCCAATGTAAAATAGGATCGTGCGCCTCCATCTACCGTGGCTCCACCGTTCGCTGCCAAGGCTAACTCATCCCGTTATCCGCATATGCTGGGTGCAGCGGACAGTGTCGCGCCGCGCATGCCCTTGCGGCGTCTTGATCCAGCGCCCACTGATCCCGCGTCATCGATGTAAAGACGTTCGTGTACCTCCTGGCCCCTCCTTGTATGATAGGATGCTTCTGGAAGATCCACGGAGAAAGGTACTCGTCATACCTATAGGGATGCTGTTCAACAAATGGAATGCTCTCGAAGGTATCCTCGCCAACACGCACGGTTTGCCCATATGTATTGACCACCAGCACCGTGTGTAGCATGTCCCGCTCAGATATGGCACTGGCACCGCTGCGCGCGCTCGCTGGGCTCTCGTTTCTGCGCGTGCGTAGCGGGTGTCCCCGCGCGCTGCCATATGGCGTGCGAAGCCAGGGCATGCTTGCCTCAGTGGATCTCTCTATGCGCCTCAGCCATGCCTCATTGGCAGGCAACCCTGGTGGCGTCGTTGCGGCAGATGCGGTCTTGCTGTAGATGCTGATTCGGCTACCAGAGGCATTTGCACTTCCGCGGCTGGCATCGCGGCCGTTGGATTCTGCCGCGCACAAGAAGGCGCAGCAGGTTGCCCCGCAGATGCAGCTGGTGGCTCTGCAGCAGCTGTAACGCCTGCCATCATCGCCGTGATGCGGTTCAGCTCTTCCCGGGGGTCTCTGAATGAATTTGCCCGGCGGAATATTTCTCCCTGCCGATCCGCTGCGTTATGCCACCCAGCAACGGCATGATAAAACCCAACTGTGATGAGGCCTACACCTCTGCAGATCGCGCATGGTGCTTCACCGGGTGCGCCTTCCAGTTGTCGCTTCACGTGTGCGCGCTACTCGATCCCAGCAATGCGCATGAAATACATGACCACGCTGAAGCCTCCATATCTTGTCGTGGCATACAAAACCTTCCAGGCATAAGGCACATACAGCTAAATTACCGGCACGTACGATCGGTGGCGTCGCCGATGGCCTCGCGCGAGTTTGTCGATCAAGTGCGAATTCTCCCATCTCATACCAGCTCGGCGGGATTGCAGGCGCCATTGGTGGCCCCACAGGCATTGATCCCACTGCAACCGCTGCTGACAGACTCATGGCGGGTTACCCCGCAGCTGAAGGAGCAGCGGGCGCCCCCGCACGATTCGCCACGCGGCGTAGCTGTCGCTCCTGATTGCGTCGCGGGCGAGCCAGTTGCGTTGAGAGGTTGGTCTGCTGCGCCTCGTGGATGGCCAATATCTCGGGACGCAGCTCTCCCATAGACGCGGGCCTCACCAGCTCTGGGCCGCGTTGATTAACCTCCTGGTTCATGGGAGCTACCAGACACCCGTAGTGGGGCACCTGGCCTGGAACACCGGATTCGCATCCGGCCCCCCGCGTCAGCTGGGACCGATAGAGAAGTCATCGGCAGTTGCCCGAACCCACGGGCTCTCGGGTCGAATACGGGCCCGAATAATACTAGTCGCCTGAGCATAATAATCAGGAAACGTAAGCGCATCCATGGGCAGTGCAACGAGCGTCTCAGTAGCAGCCGGATCGTACGTCGGATGGCTGAAGAATGTTGATATGCATCCATATTAGGATGATCAGGTGATGGATTCGCGTCTGGCACGCATTGCCACGGCGGAGTCCAGCTGGCGGTCGGGAGGTCGACGCCGCCCCGCCTCACGTTCTCCATGACTTCACGCATCTGCCTATGCATCCACTGCTGATGGGCTTTCGGCCCTCTGGGCAGACTCCAGGTGTGAAATAGAACGTTGCCCCGCGACAGCACGTGGAGATGCAGATGGCAGGAGCCTGCAAGGCTTCGTAGAGCTGAGGGTCCATCCTGATACTGTGGAGTCTTGCCTGCGAGCTGTTGGCACTCCCAGCGTTCTGCGGACTGCCAAATTGGATCGCGGCCCTGCTCGCGGGTGCGAAAACGGCGGGTGGCCCCGCATGCGCGGACAACTGCTGCGCCTGATTGCGCCGCGGGTCGCGCGCACGCAGCCCGTCGTTCAGCGCGACTCCGCTGGATGTCATGCCAGACAGGTCAGCGGTCTGAGCTTGGATCCATGACCCATCCGAGCCCACCGCAGGTGTCCGTGTTTGCTGCAACTGTTGCATCGCGAATACAAAGGCATGTTCCACATCCGCCGATGGTGTCGAAATAAGGACCGTGAGATTGCAGGGAGTCCCGGGCGCAATCCATCCTTGCAATGTCGAAGCATCGCGCGGGTACTCATAGCACTCCCTTGGCGCAAGATTGGGGACATACAGGTTGCCCCGCTCGTTGTCTCCAAAATGCAATTCGTTGGCCCAAACCTGCGCCGCTCGATCATATTTGGCTGGAACACTGTTAGGCTTGATGCCAATATGTTGAACAATGTGGCCAGGCGAAGTTCTGCCTTGGATGCCCGACGTCGCGGCGACGTCGCTGGCAGACCGCCAAACCGGGATGTTGTCGAAGTAGGTTCTCGAGGCTCACCATGATCAAAACTTCGGATTCCATCCGCAGGCCTGCGTGAATCCGCCCATTTCCAGGTACGCATGGGCGTCCGTGGATCATCTGCCTGCCTATCCCTGTGGGGTCGCCCCCCGCTGCGGCAGGACAGACCAACGCGTAGCATGTTCGGAACGTCAATCCATTGCGCACCGTGGATGAAGTAACATGGCTCTCCCGGTTCGCTCATGCCCATTACCCGTGAGTGCAAAAATTCTGGGCACCTGATGCCTGGATTGCCGCGCCCACTGCTGGGGGGCAAGACATGCGTCGGACGGGCTTCCCCGCAAAACGTGAACTTCCCCACCTGAAGTCGACTCTTCTGCGCGCCGGTGTCGCTGCCAAACACCCCGCAGAGGTCGACGTGCCCAGCGCCAGCCTCGGAGGCATTTCTCGACGACGCCCAGGCGATGCATATGGCAATGCCCGTGGTTCTCCGGCGGCCCATTTCCCAGCGGGCCTCGTGAGCCCACCCGGCCGTCGTACTCGTCGAACGAGGTGACGCCGCTGATAAACCGGTCAGTGGTGAAATTGCTTGCGCAGAATGACGGGAGTGAGCCGCTCCGAGCAGCAGCGCCCGTCGTGCTCGCCCCGGAGCTTCGCGCTGATGTGCGCCTGACGCTGTATCTGCACTAAGTATTCCTCCTCGGAGTTGAAGCCAAGGGCAAGTTATTTCCGCGAGATGTCGCGGGCGCGCCGGCGGCCAAGAGCATCGCCATCAGCGCGTGCGGCGGCGCATTCTACATTGCATTGTACCACTCTGGACGCAGGGGGCGGTTCAGCGGGTGCCCCCGACAGGGGTCGCAGCCGCAGCTGGCGCTGCAGATGAGCTTGCACTCTCAGATGACATGTTCCTTTCGCGGATGTCGTGGCACTGGCGTCCGCTGATCTTGGGGGAAGCTCCCGGTGCTTGTGATGTAGTCCGCAGTGCCCTCGCACCCTCATCTGGCTGCGAGAAGGGCCCCCTGGTTGCGCCGTCCAATGATGGCGCCCAACCAGCTCCCCTGTAGAGCCCGCCGAGGGTTGGGCCGCGCACGCATACAGGTTCCTTCGGCGCGAGGGCACTGCTGCCCTGGAACACTGATGCTGCCGCGGCCACTGCGGGCACCCTGGAGCGCCGTCTGCAAGCAGGTTCCCCCGCAGACCTGTGCGACTTGTTGCCTCAAGGGTCGGCCTCTGCTGGACGAGTCGACAAGTCCTCTTCCTCCGTTTAGATGATGCGGGACTTGGTGACCTTGGCGCACTTGGCGACGGAGATAGATCGACGTCCTTTTCAGATCGCTTCCTCTGAGGATTTAGGACCTTGGGCGGTTCCTCAGCGGGCGCCCCCGCGTTTGAGGATGCCGCAGGTCCCCCCGCGTCTCTCGGTGGAGATCTCTCTGAAGTAGGATTCCTTTTCGGCCTGTAAAGCGGCATGTTCTTGATGTTAGCCTTGATTTTGCAGCCCAATCTGCGTCGTCCATCGCCCCGCTTGCACAATGCCCGGCTGCCTGTCCATCCGACTTCTCTGGCATGACATGGCCAAATTCATGTCCTCCGTCGCTGGTCGGGTGATGTCCAAATCCGCGCTGGCTGACTGGCTGCTGTCAGTCTCGCAAATGCATTCTTAATCATGGACAGCGGCAGTAGGACCAACTGCCCCATCCTGCACAGGATCGCCATCAATTTAACGCCCTTCGGACGACCAGCGCCTTCACGAGAGGAGGAAGCGGGTTGCCCCGCAGGTGATGCCTCAGCCATCATGTCATGATTTCCTCGATTGTATCGCTTAAGGTGGTGATTGTTGTCGAGGGTAGTCCACCTTTGCTCGATGGGTTTTGCCTCGTCTTCGGTGATCGGCTGGCAAGCAACTTTGGTCAAGCATAATATAGGAGAATGGTTCGTCGGATCCACCGTGAGACCCAGGCCGTCTCCATGAGACCAGGCCCGCGGCGCCATCTCAAAAATGGGGCTCCGTGACGGGCGGCCCATTGGACAGTCTGGTCCGCGGTCTGCAAAATGCTCTCAGCCGCGGACCCGGCATCGACGCCCCTTCCGGTTTCTGATGATGGCCCTTTTGGCGCCCCTTCTTTCCAGCGCGGGGGGCGACTTGTTGCCGGAAGCTGTGTTGGCACGGGCGATCTGGCCATCGTCGCGCCGCGTAATGTTGCGGAGTGAGCACCCGTGGCGGACGTCGTGCTCGCCCCGGCCTTCGTCGAGCCAGCACTGCGTGGTTCCTGCTGAAGTATATTGGCGGCCGGCCCATGATCTTCGTTGCTGACGAGACGCTGCGCGCCCAGGCCTTCGGGCTCGCCTGGCCGATCCTTATCCTGGGGCGGCCTCCACCGCGAGCGCCCCCTTCTAGGTGGAGTCATCTGGGCCCGCGCGCCAGGAAGACGCGGGCGCTGTGCGCAACTAGAACGGGCGCGCGAGTGCTCGCGCGAATGACTCCGACCATGACGCCGCGGGCGATGACTCTCAACTTCCCATTCGTTCTCGTCGTCATCTCCGCGACGCACGCGCCCCAAAACTGGGCGGCTCGTAGACCGGTCGCGCACTGCGAACGTGAAGTGGGGAGCCTTCGTGGCGCCCAAGTGCGCATTGAACGCGTTCGGATAGGTCGCCAGCGCCCCGCAGAGGGTCGTTGTCGCATGATTATCCGCACATAGGATTACCAATGACCTGCGGCTGGGGCATGAATTGCAGCCCCTTCTCTGCCCCTGGCATTGTAGCATCAGAGTCCGCAAGTGCCCCCGCCATCTCGCGGTCCGAATCGGCGGGCACGTGGAAATCCTCTACGGACTCAATCGGCGCAGGTTGCCCCGCGATGCGAATGCCCAGCCAGTCCGCCAGGTTGATCTCGTCGTGGCCAACGTAGATCTCTTCGAAGAGCTCGTCGGCATATCTCTAGAGGGACACGCGGGCGCTAAGATACCTGGCGGCCGTGAGGTGGTCAGCGGCAGTGGGGGCGCCTTCGGGTTCGGCTAAGGTGCTTCCCAATCGACACGCTGGATGTCCGAATCGGTTTGAGCCAAATGCATCGACGGGCCCCCCGCCCCCCCCCCCCCCCCTCCCCGCCCCCGCCCCGCGCGCGCCCCCCCCCCCCCCCCCCATCGCCTAGGGAGCACTCGCGACGAAAATATTGCGTGATATGGCAGGTCTCACATTTCATGGTCTTCTCAATGGCATCTTTCGGGTTACCCCGACGTCCCTTGCCCTTTCCTGAGGTTCGCCCACGGCCTCTACCTGCCCCCGGGAACATTTCTTCGTAGCGTGGTCCAGTCAGGGGTGCCAAGAATGCCCACATACCTCTGCCATGTAGTCGCAGCCGTTTGCCTTTGCCCACATGCCTCTGCCCTTGCCCTATGCTCTGAACGCCCGTCGGATAGTGCGTCGTACCTTGCGAAGTGGCTTCTTCTCGCACCGTCTCCAACGGCGTGTGTTTCTGGTATCCTAGAAATAACCACTGCGCCTGTTGCTCTTCTGTGAGATACGTAGGCATGTCGGAATCATCTAGGGCACCAGTTCCTTCATCTGATGAAGTGTCGGCGTCGGTGCCACAGTCGAATTCAGACTCGGCGGGCGGCCCCGCCGAGCCAACAAGGGCTGAGGCAGGGGCAGCCGTTGCCGACGGCCCCTGATCTCGAGCCGAGGAGTCTGGCGACCCCGTGGGGTGGCCACCATGTTGAGCTGATAAGGTGGCGGCTTCTGGTGGTTGTGGATCATCGTTCGAGACGTTGGCGGCAGGCTGCCCTGCATTAGTATCAGTGCGAATGGTTTCGGTACGATGGCCGCGGCTATATACCACCGGTGTTGCCAGGGCTTCGCTCGGTGAGCATAGGGCCCCAAGCGTTCTTGTAGAGAGTCGAACTGCTGCTGGGCCCTTGGCATGCGGCGGTGAAGTGGTTGTCGCAGTTGCTGGGCGCGCGACGGACCCGCCCCCAGAGCCCTGAACCGGATGACCGCTCGGATCTGGAAGTTGGGGATATTGGAGCCCGAGGTCTCGGCCTCGAAGCGCACTATCTCAAAACGCGCCGACGCCTGGTCGATCCGCTCTCCCGCATGGACGCGAACGTCGAGGAGAGCCGATCCTGAATTCAGTTGGCGTTCCTCCTCTAGAATGCCGAACTTAGCGATGAGGAGGAACGTGATGTAGGCGGCGCCGTCGGCGTGGCGACCACCAATGTTTACGCCAAACTTGACGATTCCAGAAGGCACTCGCATGGCCATGGTCCCGTGCGAGCCCTCCCAGACCACGCTGTAGGGCTGCAGCCAGTCTGGGGGGTGGTCACGGCGCCTGCAGCCACGTTGATCCAGGCGTGTAACTCGCGAGCGAATTCGCGGAACAAAAAAAAAGTACATTGCCAGCAGGGCCCCAGTGGGGGCCAGCAGTGTGCGCGTCGTCCCCGCCACGCTGCATGCGCCCCACAGCGCGACCGATAGCGACCCACAAGAGGCCACATATGGTAATACCCATCCAATGCACCGTAGGTCGTGGTCGGACGTTCGTGGCTGGGGGCTGTGGTGCGTTGTAGTTAAAATGCGTGTGAATGGAGGCGGCACGATGTCATAGCGCACGTTACCATGCATGATCTATGCAAACAAGTTTCCAAGTGGAATAGGAGGGTGGACTTCAAGGGTGTAGTAGCGCAGGGAAGTAGGACTCATGTAACAGGCCTCCGCGAGAACGGAGGTAGCATCCAAGTGTCCTTGCGTTTGTGCGTAGATGCGCACGTTCCTCCGAGCAAACCCACTGCACCCTGATGCTCCACCATGTCAGTGGTCCACCAGAAAGTGCCGTGGATGGTGAGGACCAGAGCTAGAGCTGACCACCAAAGGCCAGCTCCGCTACCAAGTTTGACGGGGGGCTGGGAGGCCCAACCAGAAGCTTCGCCTAAAGCGAAGCCTATATACAACTCTGTTGTACCGTAGTTGCGATAGCCCCAGAAGTTGGGAACCGTCGCGGGAGCGACGGGCCATGTCAAGCGAATCTGTGTTCGGTATCAGTGGCAAGTAGTGTACCTCGCGATGAGGCGCAGTCACATGTTGGCGGCCGGCCGCTTGAGCACAAACGGCCGCGGACAAACGCTCGCTATATTTCGCCTTTGCCCCAGCCTCCTTTAGAATGTTTACCCCTCCGGAAGGGGCGCCCCGCGGGGGGTTAGAGCGTCCAAGATGCCCCAAGATGGCTCCCAGAGGGCCGCTGAGAGCGCAAGGTCGCATCCAAGATAGCTCCAGATGGCTCAGGATGGGTCAAAATAGTCTCCGACACACATAAGAAGCCCCAATACGACCCCAAAACGGCTCCAAGTGCTCTTCGAGCCCTCCAAAGACCCCCCAAAGATGCCGAAATGGCTCCAAACCCCATGGGACAATACATGTTGTTTCCCTTTTCGCCTTTTCGCTGCCGATGAGCTCTTGAGACATCAAGACGGCCCCAAGGCGGCCCAAGAAAGCCCCAACAAGGGCTCAATACGGCCCCAAGGCAGTCCCAAGACCGCCCCAGAGCGCTCCAAGAGCGCCCCAAGAGGTCCTCAAGATGCCATGGTTGAGCCTCCCAGGGGCGGGGGGGGGGGGGGCGAATATCCCCCCCGCCTCTTTCAAACTCATGGGGGCCAATATGGCGCCAAGAACCCTCACATAACCCCTGGCAAAACCCTAAAAGGACCCCAAGAAGGCCCCAAGAGAGCTCCAAGAAGGCCTCAAGAGACAAGAGTGCCCCAAGAAGCACCGCAAGAAAGATGACTCCAAGAAGCCTAGAAAGAGAAATCGCTTCCAAGGCTGTTCTTGCCCTGCACTCTTGAACGTCGGTACGTCCGGGGCGCGGTCCTCACCAATTTTACAGCGAACAACAAACTAGAGCGCGGGGTCAAACCTAAGCTGCCTAAGCCGCCGAGCTGCGCTGCGGCGACCTGGGGAGGCCAGGGCCAGGACGTCGGAAGCGGTCCACCATCACCGACATGCATCAAATTGCCAGGCCAAACTGAATCAGGTTGGTGGGGACATGCAGGAATCGCAGGCCAGGATGCCGATGCGAGTAGCTTCCACACATTATTTGCCACAAATTTAATGAGTTGTGCCAGGGTGAAGAATCCAGGAACGGCTGACGGCCGTCTGCACATGCGTAGCAGGAGACCGAAACCAATCCAGGAAAGGCATAGCGAGCAGGGCAAAGCATAGCACCCGAAGGCGAGGAACGGCTGACGGCCGTACATACGCGTGTAAACCAACCCCAACTGAACCAGGCTGATACCATGCAGAACTGCCGGTGCAAAACGGCAGCGTGAATGCGCTGGTGGGGACACGCGAAGCGTCAATGTTTGGATCCTACTAAGGCTCGATCAGGCTCTACTAGAATCCTACTATAGCTGGATCCGATTAGAATAGAAACCTAGCCAGAATCCACCCAGCTCCAATACAATCCAACTTTAGCGGGATCCCACTCTGATTTGATCCTGCGAAGGGTCGACCCAGCTCTCATGGAATCATATTGTAGCAGGATCAAGTTCCAACTGGAATCTGCTTCACTAAGGCTGGATCCAGCCTTCGTAGCATACGACTAAGGTTCGATCGTCGTCGTCTTCGCTGTCCGACGGCGCCCGTGCCGGCGACGGCGCTCGCCGTCGTCGGCTGCAACAGGGGACGGAGGGCCTCCACCCACCCACAGCCCGAACCCCCCCACCCCCTTGCAATTCAGGGCGCGATGGAGCCCCTAAGAGGGGGGGGGGCCCTCCCGGTTGTTCGAGCCCCCTCCTTCCCATCGTCCACAGCACGCGCCCTTGTCTACGGTAACTCGAGAAACGAATGCAACGTGGACTGTGCGGCAAACATTGGACCATGTGCGGGCGCGTGACCAGCGTTGGCTTTTGACAGCCCAGTGGCGCGTAGCTACCATGTCGTGGCTCCATGTTTCTGCTGGCAGGCGGCACTACATCCAATACAAAAACCAATGCAAAGAGACCGAGGACGCACACACACACACACACACACACAAAAAAAACATGATGATCACTTCGCCGTCACTGTGCATTTCTCTTGGCAGGGGCTGTAGGGGGGTCGGCATAACTAATGTCCGATGTGCGCTCTCACGTTCACTGGCGCACGCGTTGGCGGTGCGCAGAGGGGGGCAGGGGGACGAGGGAAGGCTTCTTCGAAGGAGGCTGCTTTTAAGTTGGCGCGGGCCGTGCGGCTCGTGATGGCAGTGTATCGCTGCATCTGACGCGTCAACGAGGTTTTGAATACGCTGGGGCCTGGCTTCACGAGGAGCCTGCCAATCCCCCTCCCAGAAGGAGGAGCAATGGGAGGGAAGAATTAGCCTGGCGAAGAACCCAACCATATGCAGTTGTCAGTACCGCAGCTGCGGGTTTCATCTTCAATGGAACTCCCCATAGGATTACGGAACGTGTGAGGGGTGTGCCGAGATGGGTGCCACTGGGGCATTCGGCGAAGCTCCCTATGGGGACATGAAACACGCGCGGGGCGTGCCGACATGGGTGGCGGAAACGCATGTGCGGGCCGCCACTGGGGCCTCCAGTGGAGCTCCCTATGGGTCCCCGAAACATGATGCTGCTGCGGGGGGGGGGGCCGGGATGGGTGGCGGAGACGCATGTAAGCGCCGCTACTGGGGCCTTCGGTGGAGCTCCCTATGGGGCCACGAAGCGCGTGAGGGGTGTACTGGGATGTGTGGCGGGGACGCATGTGAGCGCCGCCACTGGGGCCTTCGGTGCAGCTCTCTATGGGGCCACGAAACGTGTGAGGGGTGTGCCGAATTGGGTGCGGGTGGTGACGCATGCGGGCGGCAGCACTGGGGCCTTCGGTGGAGCTCCCCATGGGGCCACGAAACCTGTTGTTGTGAGGGGCGTGCCGGGATGGGTGGCGGGGACGCATGTGAGCGCGGCCGCTGGGGCCTTCGGTGGAGCTCCCTATGGGGCCACGAAACGTGTGAGGGGTGTGCCGAATTGGGTGGGTGTGGGTGACGCATGTGGGCGCCGCCACTGGGGCCTCCGGTGGATGATGGGGCCACGAAACCTGTCAGGGATGTGCCGAAATGGGTGTGCGGGACGCATGCGCATGTGAGCGCCGCCACTGGGGCCTTCGGTGGAGCTCCCTATGGGGCCACGAAACGTGTGAGGGGTGTGCCGAAATGGGTGTGGGTGACGCATGCGGGCGCGGGCACTGGGGCCTTCGGTGGAGCTCCCTATGGAGCCACGAAACGTGTGAGGGGTGTGCCGAAATGGGTGTGGGTGACGCATGCGGGCGCGGGCACTGGGGCCTTCGGTGGAGCTCCCTATGGAGCCACGAAACGTGTGAGGGGTGTGCCGAAATGGGTGTGGGTGACGCATGCGGGCGCGGGCACTGGGGCCTTCGGTGGAGCTCCCTATGCAGCCACGAAACGTGTGAGGGGTGTGCCGAAATGGGTGTGGGTGACGCATGCGGGCGCGGGCACTGGGGCCTTCGGTGGAGCTCCCTATGGGGCCACGAAACGTGTGAGGGGTGTGCCGAAATGTGGTGCGAAGCTGCCGAAATGGGTGTGGGTGACGCATGCGGGCGCGGGCACTGGGGCCTTCGGTGGAGCTCCCTATGGAGCCACGAAACGTGTGAGGGGTGTGCCGAAATGGGTGTGGGTGACGCATGCGGGCGCGGGCACTGGGGCCTTCGGTGGAGCTCCCTATGGAGCCACGAAACGTGTGAGGGGTGTGCCGAAATGGGTGTGGGTGACGCATGCGGGCGCGGGCACTGGGGCCTTCGGTGGAGCTCCCTATGGAGCCACGAAACGTGTGAGGGGTGTGCCGAAATGGGTGTGGGTGACGCATGCGGGCGCGGGCACTGGGGCCTTCGGTGGAGCTCCCTATGGAGCCACGAAACGTGTGAGGGGTGTGCCGAAATGGGTGTGGGTGACGCATGCGGGCGCGGGCACTGGGGCCTTCGGTGGAGCTCCCTATGGAGCCACGAAACGTGTGAGGGGTGTGCCGAAATGGGTGTGGGTGACGCATGCGGGCGCGGGCACTGGGGCCTTCGGTGGAGCTCCCTATGGAGCCACGAAACGTGTGAGGGGTGTGCCGAAATGGGTGTGGGTGACGCATGCGGGCGCGGGCACTGGGGCCTTCGGTGGAGCTCCCTATGGAGCCACGAAACAGTGTACTGGGTGGGTGAAGAGGAAAGGAGAAGAGGAGAGGAGAAGAGGAGAGGTGATGATGATGATGATGATGATGATGATGATGATGATGATGATGATGATGATGATGATGATGATGATGATGATGATGATGATGATGGTGGTGGTGATGATGATGATGATGATGATGATGGCAGGAGGGAGGGGGCAGCGGGAGGAGAAGAAGGAGGGAACGCGGGGCACCGTCTCTTCAAAACGAGGACCCAACACCACAGGATGGTTGGAAAAACAAAAAGAGACGCATCATCGCGTGAGTGTGGGAGCAATTGTGCTGCCCGCCCGTGCCGCAGGGCCTTGCTCAAGAAGAGGATGTCCGTCCGGCTACCAAAGTCGTCAAAATACGCCTCGGTGGGCAGACGGTTTAGTCTGATGATCGCCGAGTGGCTGTCAATCTCATCGCCTGCCAACGACCCCTTCATCACGCCCGACGCGCCGACCAGCGCACAAGATGAGAGGTCGATGTCACGGAAGCCCTCCTTCGGAGGGCGCCAACAGAACACACCGAGGCAATCCCTGGCTAGGAGAATCCTGGGGCCGAGAGCGGTGTCTCCGCACTCCTGGCCTTGATAGCGAGGCATCTGCACCAATCTGGGTCCAAGATGTGCATGTTCAAGCTCGACACAATTAAACTCTGCAATACTGGCGAGTAAAAGGCTGCAAAGTTCGTAGGAAACGCCCACACCAAAAGGCACCCCTGGGCTGAGAAAACAATACACGTGACAAAGGATGCAATGGGACCGACTGAATGCAAAGGTCCCGTGCTTCCTTCGCTGATCCTAATAATAGGTATCGGCGTTGGCGTATCCCGATCCTGCTTCTGCATGTCCACGACAGCGAACATCCTGTCGCGCCCCAGCCCGCCGATGGGGAGCGTGCTGCTGTCTGCCGAGGGAGGGAAATCGAGCATCCAAAAATCCGCGAGCCCCTTGCCGAGCAGGCGGCCAGCCAGGACACCACGATTAAGGGAAGCCCGCTAGGGATTGGGGCGGGAGGGGGCCCACTGTACACATCGCCAAACCAGGCCCCACTGAACCCAGTCCCGCCAAGTTGGCGTTAGTAGGACCTGGTTTGATGATTGGGTTTAGTGGGAACAGGTTTAGTCTTTGCCTGAACGCCAGAGAGAATCGGGCATCCCAGGCAGAGACCAAGGACGGCACCAGGGGACCCTCCTGATTCCTCAACATCATCCTCTTCGTGACTAGCTGTCTGGTGTTATCGCGGAGCCTGATGCCACACGCGTGGCGGCCGCCCTCTCCATGTTCCATCGCCGCAGTCGCCAATTCGACGAAGTTTTTTGGTTTTCTGATCCATACAACGCTTCTGCGTTCAATGCAGAAACTTGCTGCTGTCCAGTCGAAGTCCTTTTCCCGGTCTTCCTCCTCCCCCTCTTCCTCATCCTTCTCCCCCCTCCCTCCCTGCCTCCCTCCCACCCTCCCATCTTCCCCCCTCATTTCTCTCCTCCTCCTCACTGCGCCTTTTCCCTGATCCTCCTCTTCCTCCTCCTCCTCCTCCTCCTCCTCCTCGTCCTCCTCCCCCTATCCCCCCTCTCCGTGGATTGATCCGCCCCCTCTGGCGAGAACCGAGAAAGGCCCGAGGTGACTCCCCGGGGCGCCCCTTGCTGCACCCCCAGCGCCGGACGGTGAAGGCCCCGCGATGACCCAGAGGGGGTTCCTGTTCCTCGCCCGGTGCAATCCCTATCCTAATCCTCTTCGTCCGGGCCCTCCTCCTCGCTCGCTCGCTCTCGGCCGAAATGTCGCGCAGACGTGGCCGCCTTTCCTGCCCCCGCCCCGCGGCTGAACCCGGTGGGGCGGGGGGGCCTCAGTAAGGAGAATGTCAGGAGACTGTAAATAGGGGCGCAGAGGTTGACCAAAGATGTGGGGCTCGAACCCAGTAGAGGAGTAAGAGAGAGAAGGAGACATGGCACCATCACAATAACAACCAAGGGGAAGGAAGAAGAGGTGGAGGTACACGGCAAAGCACAGCTGGCAGGTGTAGGTGGACCCCTGAGGGCCCTGTCTTGGGGCCCCCCATTTGGACCCCCCCGACCGCTCGGGATCGGTGCCCTGGGGGTGTGGGTCAACCCTCTTGGGGCGCCCACATGGACACAAGATGGGAGGTGGGTGGAGGTGGGCACTGAAGTAATCGGTGCCCTGAAGGGGGGGGCACAAGTGGGAGGTGGGTGGAGGTGGGCACTGAAGGTTGGTTACCCATGAAAGGTGCCGTCGGCCCTGGTGGTCCTGTGGCGGTTGGCTATTCACACGCGCTGGGTTGCATAGAGTTGGCCCTGTTGGCCATGGTGAGGGCATTCTGCGCTGTGGCCCAGGTGGCCTAGCAGCTGCTGGCCCTGGTGGCCCTGTTCAGCGTTGTGGTGCCCTAGAGGCTTAGGAGAAGGTGAGACACAGAGGCAGACGACGGTTTGCAAACACATGGAAAGTGTCGTACGCCCTGGTTGCCCTGTGACGGTGGGCTCTGCAGACGCGCTGGGTTGCACAAAGCTGGCCCTGTTGGCCGTGGTGGGGGTAGTCTGCGCTGTGGCCCAAGTGGCCCTGCCAAGACCCGTGGTAGCGGCTGCTGGCCATCGTGGCCCTATTCAAATGTTGCGGTGCCCTAGAGGCTAGACAGTGCCATGTGCGGCTGAGAGGGGGGAACCCGAAATGAAATAGAAAGGAGGTGTAGTGGAGGGTGCAGATAATTCCGCGGGCCCTCTGTGGAGTGCCGCTAGCAGCAAGGGAAGGCCCAAGGGCCTATCCCTCTGCCCATAGGAATCCCCCACAAGCGTCCCAGAGGCTGACGGCGAGATCCTTCGCCTGCAAACAGGCGTATGGTTCTCCGCACGTCGGTCTCTTGGCCGCCAGAAGGGTTTCCACATGGCTTGAAGGAGGTGTGGGCCCTCCCATCGCGGCGGCACTCTGCAGTTCAGGCCACATTCGCCAAGGCTGCACAGGCGCCGAAGGTAGGGTGAGGAGGAACAGTGATATGCACAGGAGGCGAAGGTGGAGGTGGAAATGGAGGTGCCCTGATGGCCGCAGCTGCTGAGGTGATGGCCATTGGCACGTGGTGAATCCAAACCCCTACTCTCCCCAATATCATATCCCCGCCCATCCCGACTCCACATTAAAATGGGAGGGGGTAGGTTAACAGGACGAGGCGCGAGGACCAGGAAGGTGGTCAAGGTTGGGGGGGAAGGTGGAATCGGGTCCCAAAATTGATATAGGCGGTGCAATTGAAGTAGTCGACGTATCCAAGGTATTGCCGCCATTTGTCAGTGCTCTGCCGCGCGCGAGGAAGATGAGTAGGTAGGTGCGCTCGGTGATGACGGGATCGCACGGTCGGCCGCTGTAAGTAAGGTCAGTCCGACCCTGAGGTTTGGCCTCAAGTGTAGCGGCGTCCAGGTGGGGTAATCCTGGTTCGCGCGGAGAGGGTCGAGTCACGGGAGTCGTGGAGAGAGTCAGATCTTGAGTGGGAGAGGTCGGTTGGAGCGTAGGTCGGAGAGGTTGGAAGGGCATGGTAGGTTGTGCTCTGACGGCGTCGGGCGCGTGGGCACCACGTTCGGCCGTCCAGACCTGTGTGAGTGATGGCGAGGATGGCTATCGCCAGTGGTTTGGGGCGTAATTGCTTGATGGACTCGTTGAGGCTGTGGAGGAACTTGGACGCGGAGTCCTTGGCCGTGGTGATCTCTTTCTGGATGTCGAAGGCCTGGTTGTAGCTGACATGTTGTTCCCCTACCATCGTGATGAGGGTATCGAGCTTCTCCTGGATGTCGTTGCATTGGGAGCGGTACCTGGTGATGATCTATAATGCCAGAGCTTGTTTGGTACTTCGCACGTTACTGGTCTGAATGATTGTGCCCCGTGCCCGTAGGTCGTTATTGCTGTTGCGGTACATGCTGAATATTGTGACCTCGTCGCCCTCGTTAACCGTGAGGGTGCCGTGTGCAATGACGTTTTCCAGTTTGGTGTGGTATGGGCGACGTATGGTTGCTCATGGGGGATGTGATGGTGTCGGGGTTGATCTTCTCGTGTGTGATCGTCGTGATGGGGAACCGTTCGGTTGGCTTCTGTGGCCCGACTTGTATGGCAGGTGGTTGGTTGTCATTTGTTGTTGGGGTGCTGTCGCTGGACGTCGGGACGGAGCTGCTGGATTCGGCAATAGGCATGTATTGGTCGTGCTCCTGCTGTGTGGTCTTGCCCTCGTAGTCGATCATCCCCTCCTCCTCCTCCTCCTCCTCCTCCTCCTCGTTATCCTCCTCCTCCTCGTCCTCCATCATTGTTCGCCGTCTTCCTCCATTCTCCTCATCCTCCTGGTTTTCCTCCTCCTCCTCCGTGTCCTCCTCCTCCTCGAGATCATCCTCCTCGTCCTCCAACCTTCTTCCTTGTAAATAGCTCCTCCCTGTCGCACTCCGGGGCATTTCTGTAAGGCGGGCGGGGCATGTCGCCTGAGACTTCCTCACCATAGTGTCACGGGTGGAAGGCGGGTTGTTTTCAGAACGTGGCTTTTGCGCCGCGCACATTCGCCATAATATATTGCAGCTGTTTCAAGGATGGAGGGCGGGCCGTCTTCAAAATATGGAGCTCGCCTTGGCGCCGTGCGCATCGGGCTACAGAGTCCACAGCAATGTCAGAGATTCGCGGCGTTGAAATCCCATGAGTGGTGTTCTGGTACGATTAAGGATCGTCAAGACGCAGCGGTAACGTGTATTCGCGGTGTTGAAGTCCCAAGAATAATGTTCTGGCGCGGTTCAGGTTTTTCAGACGGCTGTCTTCCAACGGACACTTCCCTGAGAGAAAATGAATCCGTGTAGGGACCTATAAAAATGGTTCATTGCAACATCGTTGACGAGGTTGGGATGTACAGTGGTTTTCCTCCTCCCCCCCCGTCCTCCTCCCACGATCAAAAGCAATCCCAAATCCCAAGAATGGATCTGGGTACGGAAAGGTAGTTCACATCGCTTAATCGGCCCATCGATCCATATCCATATCCATCTCGATCCGCACCACTCCACCGCCCGAATTGGGGATATGCCCCACGACACCTAAACGAAACGGTCTGCATCACATATCTAGGAAGGCAAGTCTGCTGGTGAGGCCCACGTCACGCCCGTGGGATAGACGTCGGTTAAACAATGCTCACGACTTCAGTATACGAAACAGATTGTTATCAAGACTGGCAGCATTTCCTGTTCATTTTGAACAAGACTCGCTGTCGGCGCTGCCGCGGACGTGGCCCATTTGAGGCAGACGGCCGCCTGCCTGGCAGCGGCCGCTGTCGGTGTTGGGCAACATTTGATGTTGGGCATCGTGCCCATATTTTCCGTACCTATTTCGGGCGTTCAAACTCGTCCGGCCCCCTCCCCCCTTTGCCATGAAACGCCCTGCACCTGTTCTCTTGCCTAGCGGAGCAGAGCGCTCGCGCGCCTTCCCACGGCCTCAACGCGGCTCCAGAGAGCGCACGGTGCCGCTGCGAACCCCATTTCGAAGTAAGCGGCAAGCACCTGTCCCTCCCCCCCCGCCCCTAGACCGATCGGGGCGGCCCCATGCCCACAGAGCAGAACCCCGTCCATCGTCTGACGGGGGGGGCGCAGGTTATCGAGATTTGGGCTTACCTTTTTTCCCGTTAACTCTCATGGGCCGTTTTCTTTGGAAAAGGCGAATGAGGATAAATTGATCGCGAGCGTAGCGGAAGTGCCGAACGCCGTCAGAAAGTCGCAACGCGCAAGCTACGGCCTGAATTGCGCAGGAGGGAGAGAGAAAAAAAGAGAAAGAGAGAGACAGAGAGAGAGAGAGCCGACGAGAGAACAGCGGGGAGGAGACAACAAGAGGCTGGCCTCGCTGCCGTTCAGATAGGCGCCCTTCGACTGGGGGAGTGAACCGTCAGCCAGTTGCAGACTAGTGAGGGTGCTTTTGTTTACCAACAGTTAGCGGACAGCCGCGCGGCGTCGACAGTCAAATGAAGCCAGGCCGACGTGCAGGGCGAAAGCCTAAAACAACAGCTGGCAAGCGTAGAAGAGGACAAGACCGGAGGAAAAAGAGCGCGAAGCGTGTGGAATTCTAAGTCGGGCCGTGGCGACGAGGCCTGAGACCCCCAAGAAAGCCCCACACATCCATAGACCCACATCATCGATCCTCCCCCCCCTCCTGCCCCTCCCATGCCCCCCCCCCTGGCTGTGGCGCCAGCGCGCGCCGCCAGACCCCTCTGCGATAGCAGACTGCTGGGTGCTCTCATGCCCCGGGCAGTGGGCCGAAAATGGCCCGAGAATGCCCCGGGAGCCGCCGAGGCAACGCCCAAACCTCGGGCCTCTCGCCCACCGCTCACGGGAACGGTTTTGCGCCCTGGGTCGTCTTCTGACGGTCTCGGGTCCGGGAGGCGGCCCCCGGAGGCGAAAGTCGAGAACCGGTTCCCGCGCGCGCTTCTCCTCGACGCGCTGCGTCCTGGGCCTCAGCGTCGACCTTGACAATGTCAACCTTTTGGCATGTCCTGGGAGGCGTCCTGACCAGGACTTCGAGGCGAATCCAGCCGTGGCGACGAGGAGGGCCCCGAAGGCCCAGAAGAAAAGAAGATTAAGACGACGAACAAGAAGAAGAGCGGGGCTCCAGACAACGCGGTGACCACCTCTTCCGTGGTCATGCGGTGAATCAGATGTGATCCGGGGTGAGCGGACCGCTTTGGGACTTGGACAGTTCTCCGAAAGCGTTCCCAATGCCTGGGGCCTCCGAAATTCGAGGATGGACATAATCCCCCGCAGTAAAACGTGGTTTAGTGAAAACGACCTCGGGCCCGCACCTGGTGGGCGCGAGCCTGGACAAATGACGGAGAACCGAAAACGGACAATTCACCAATCGACGTGTCAAGGTGGGGGTTTTGTCCAGCCCCGAGAAAGCCTCTGGCCGTCCAGCGACGGACTGGGGCTCTCGACGTCATCGGGCCCCCCGTCAAGGCCCAGAGTCGGGACCCCTGGGGAGGAGCGGGAGAGAAGGAGCAAACGACTGCACAGTCACAAACTTCCAGAGGTCCGCGCGGATCTGTTGGGTCGGCGCTCTCCACTCCCCCTTTCTTCCGGGGGGGGCGACTGGAGGGCAGGACAGGAAAGGGCAGGGCAGATAATCAGCTTAAATGGCTGGTTCTCCTGGCGCTTCCTGGCGCCGGGAGGCGCCCATGCATCGAGGAATGGGCACGGCGGGGACCTGTTGGGTCGCCGCCTCCCCCTTGCTTCCTGGGGGGACGAAAAGGCAGGATAGGAAAGAGCAGGGCAGAGAATCAGCTCAAATACAGAGACGGCCAGTCCACAAGACACCTTCGATAAGAAACCCGAGCCTGAGACTCCAGGGCGTCCGTTGAGTTTTGGTGTGGGAACGTCACGCCTTTAACCGCAAAACCATCGAAACCTGATAAACCCAGGGCATCCTGGAGGCAAGCAGGGTGATTCTTGGCATGGGCCTCCACTGTAGCTAGCTCTCCTGGCGCTTCCTGGCGTCGGGAGGCGCCCATGCATCGAGGGGAAGGGACCCGGCGGCGGGGCCGAGACCGGCTGCAAGCAGCAGATGTCGCACCTTCCTTCCAAAAGATCCCCGACGTCATTGTTGTTATTCTTCTTTCATAACGTCGACCCCCAGAGTTATGTTGCTCTCATCGCACATGAGTCCCCAAAATAATTTCGAGCACGCAGAAACAAGTATCGAAACAGTGTCGAACGAATATCGCCTCCCCGAGCCCGACACGTGAAAGCCCTTCAGATTCGATACGTACTTGGTGTTCGAAATGCGTACTGGTGGTTCAAGCTATAGTAGGTTGGAACATCACATTTCATAACGTGGACCCCCACAGGTCTCGACCCATTCCCCTGGACTGGTTTTTCAGCCTGAAGCATTTTCTGACGGTCCCGAGGACTAGGTTGGGGCCCCCGGAGGCCGAACATGGCGAAAAACCTCCCGTCATGAATTTGGCACTGCCCGGAGGGGTCTGGGTCTTCCCCTATCCCCCCGTCCAGACTGGTCCGACTCTTCCCTGGCGCACGGAACGTACCAGGGACACGGCACCCTGGGCGCCCCCCCAGCGGGGGCCAGCGCCGACCCGAAACAGAAAGAAGAAAGGTGCTGGCGTGCTGTAGGCCAACCCCGCGCTCTGCGAGGCAGGGCGGCGGAGGCCCGCCAGAAGCGTTTTTGATCGTATTCGGTGCTCTCGTCGCTCGCGCAGTCGGGGGGGTTCACGAACGCTCTCAGGCCGCATGTGCCCACGTCGGTTCCGCGGGGGAAAGACACACCCTCGCACAGCGGGTCGTCCTCCAGCTGGGAGGGGGGGGGGCGCCGAGGGGAGGAGATTCCTCCTCCTCGCCCTCCCTCCTCGCCCCCCTCCTGAAAGTATGATCGGATCCTTTCCCTGCAGGCAAATAGAACTTGAGCCAAACACCAATGGCATTCGACAAACATGTAAAACAGTCCGGAACGCATGGGGCAAACCAGGCTGCATTCCTCTAGGCGCGGGACGGTTTCTACACACCCCCTCGGTCACGACTGGTCGCAATAAGCGCAAGAGGTGCACACGTGGCAACGATACTACGGAACGCAAGGCAACGTACGAATATAAACATATCTAATGGGCCTCGATTCTCAACGGGTAGTACACGTTTCGTAGAACCGCGCGTCTTGCTGGCAGCAACCTGGCCGCCAAAAGGGTTATGGGCCAATATCCTTGAACCAAGCCATAAAAATTCCTGGTGATGGGATGGGTGGGCCGAAGCAGCAGAGTTGAGAGAGGACGGTTGCACATGAAACCCTGTTTGAACCACGTCGATACTCACGAGTCCGCAAACAAATAGCTATGTGCACGCACCACTCTATCTAGGGGGCCATATTTTCAGCGGGTAAGATATGTCTCGTCAGAACCGCGCGCATCCTGGCGGCAGCGACCCGGCCGCGAATGTGGTTATGGGCCAGCATCCCTGGACCGAGCCGTACAAAGTCCCGGAAACGCCTGAAACAATGAATTTCTCGAATTCGCAAGGATTGATCGGGGCAGGCGGGGCCGAGGGATGGAGGGTCGCGAGAGCAAGGTCAGCATAATTGATTTGTGCATTCCGTAATGTAGCAGAGTGCGAGCAAGCATCCTGCACAGTTGCTGTAGGTATGGTTTGGCGCCCCGCGTCATCGTTGACACTTGTAGCTGGTGGTGCCGAAAGCCTGTAGCGCTGCAGAGACCATGAGAGGCAGCTGGTCTGGCTTTGGAATCCCCCCGCCGAGCCGGCAAATCTCACTCAAAACTGTACTAAACCCCTCCCAGGCCGTCACGGTCTGTACTTCTGGCACCAGCCCCATCTTAGACAAATTCAGGCTCTCGAGAATGCATATTACCTTCCTAACATGTATCTGGTAAGATTGAGGCAGGACGTGGGACACGCATTCCATGCCAGCAGTTCGTCAGCGTCTCGCATGCTTCACCAGGGCACTCCCCAGGGAAAGGCAGGAGTGCGGATGGCGGCAGCGCGGACTTTGGCGACCAAAGACCTGCCTGCACTGACATCCTGGCGGATACAACGGAGCACAGGCTGGCCGGCGAGGTCGCCTGCGGGCCCTCTCGGACCTCCCAGGTCCGCGCGGGGACACCTAGGCGCTGGCAGGCGCGCGCGACCCCGCCCTCGCCCGAAAAGAAATCGCCGAGGCACTGGCCGCTCAGAGGCGCCCCGTGCCGCCAACTGCGCGGCATGCGCCCCGCAATAGCACCTCCTCGACGCGCGCGTCGAGCGCCTCGCACCGGTTCTGGGTCGCCAACGGCAGGTCGTGCCACGCAGGTCGGGCCGAAAACCGCGCGTGACCAGGGGTGCGTTCGTCGCGCGGGTCACGCCACGGCAGGGGTGGGCCTGTGGCGCCACAACATGCCCGTAAGCACCGCAATGCGCCTGCGAAAAACACTCGCCTGCGACCCGACAGTCACGACGTGCCCGTGACCAGCGCCGCGGAAGCTTGAGATCCGATCGACGCGATGTGCCTGTCAACAAGACAATGCTTTTGAAGAGCACAACGTCCGTGAACACCACGGCGCTTGTGAACATCAAAGCGCCTGTGAACACGACGCCTACAAACACCACATCGCCTGTGGATGCCACATCGCCTGTGCACACTGCACAGCTGAAGAAACCCACAACGCTTGAAAAACACAACAACGCCTGTGAACACAGCGCGCGCGAGCACCGGCACTGCGCAATTGACTAGCAGTAGTAGTAGCAGTAGCACAAGTCGTAGTAGAAGTAGCAGCAAAAGTAAGAACAGTAGTAGTAGTAGTAGTAGTAGTAGTAGTAGTAGTAGTAGTAGTAGTAGTGGTAGTAGTAGTACTTGTAGTGGTAGCAGTAGTCGTAGTAGTGGTAGTAACAGTAGAAGTAATACAAATCGTGATAATGATAATAAGCAGTAGCAGTAGCAGCAGCAGCGGCAGCAGCGGTAGCAGTAGTAGTAGTAGCGGTAGTAGCAGTAGCAGCAGCAGCAGCAGCAGTAGTAGTAGTAGTAGTACTGGTAGTAGCATGTGTATTGGTAGTAGTAGTAACAGCAGTAGTAGTAGCAATAGTATTGGTAGAACGTGTATTGGTACTAATACTAGAAGCAGCAGCAGCAGCAGCAGCAGCAGCAGCAGCAGCAGTAGTAGCAGTAGCAGTAGCAGTAGCAGTAGTAGTAGTAGTAGTAGTAGTAGTAGTAGTAGTAGTAGGAATAGTAGTAGTAGTAGTAGTAGTAGTAGTAGTAGTAGTAGTAGTAGTAGTAGTAGTAGTAGTAGTGATCGTAGTAGTGATAATTATGGTAGTAATACTGGTAGTAGTAGTAGTAATAATAATTGTAGTGGTAGCGGTAGTAGTGGTAGTAGTGGTGGTGGTGGTAGTAGTGGTAGCACTAGAGGTAACACTAGGGATAGCAATGGTAATGGTAGAAGAAATAATTGAAGTAGCAGTAGTAGTAAAACTGATACTAGTAGTAGTAGTAGTAGTAGTAGTAGTAGTAGTAGTAGTAGTAGTAGTGGTAGTAATAGAAGTGGTAGTAGAAGAAGAGGAAGTAGTAGTAGTCGTAGTAGTAGCAGTGGTAGTGGTGACATGCTTCGTAGTAGCGGTCGTAGTGGTGAGATTAGTACTGGTAGTGATAGTAGCAGTGTAAGCGGTAAAAAAAAAGAGTTGTGGTAGAAGTAGTGGTACGAATAGCAGTAGTGGTAGAAATACTCGTTCTAATCGCGTAAAAGTAGCGCTACGACGATCAGTCGAAATAGCAGTAGTAGCAACAATAGTAGCAATATTCGTAGTCGTAGTAGTAGTAGTAGTAGTAGTAGTAGTGGTAGTCGTAGTAGTAGTCGTAGTAGTCGTAGTAGTTGTGTTAGTAATACAAGTTGCCGTAGTTGCTGTAATAGTCGTGATAGCAGTAGTAGTAGTAGTAGTAGTAGTAGTAGTAGTAGTAGTAGTGGTAGTAGTAGTAGTAGGGGTAGTAGGAGTAGTAGTAGTAGTTACACTAGTAGAAGTAGTAGTAGTACTAGTAGTAGTAGTAGTCGTAGTAGTAGTAATAGCAGTAGTAGTAGTAGTAGTAGTAGTAGTAGTAGTAGTAGTATAAGTAGTAGTACTAGTAGTAGTAGTAGTAGTAGTAGTAGTAGTAGTAGTAGTAGTATAAGTAGCAGTAGTAGTAGTAGTAGTAGTAGTAGTAGTAGTGGTAATAGCACTGGTCGTCGTACTACTAGCGATAATGGTGGTAGTGGTCGTAGGGGTACTAGTGGTTGTGGTGGTTGCCATGATCACCAAACTAAAAATACTAATGATAAAAGCAATCGTAA
>CAUYUJ010014219.1:362488-399988 GCA_963575745.1 Prorocentrum cordatum
CCCCACCTTCTCTAGCGCTCTCATCGCCTCCAAAAGCCTCTGCCTCTCGCTCTGAGGCCGCCGACCCTGGGGGCCAGGGGGCGCGACGCCCGCCGGGCGCTCGTCGTCGTCGCCGCCAGAGATATCGCGGAACTTTGTCAATCCAGCCCAAAGTCCTCGCGGCGCACTTTCGCCTCCATCTCTCCCATCGCCGGATAGTGCATCCATCTCGCCAGTGCTCGCCCCCCAGTGCACTATCTCTCGGAGGCTCTAGGCCCAATGTCTCTAGGCGCGCGCGGGTTCGCGCAGGCTTCGCGGCGCTGTCGGGCTCTGCCCCCGTCGGGGCCGCCGCCGATCCCTACCGAGCGCGCGGGTCACCCTGGCCATTCCAGCCAATCGATGACTATGTATTTTAAAACTCTGCATTCCGATTTCTTCGCCGCAGCGCCTCCCATCGCAGCCGGCGCGGCGACGGCGGCCGACTCTCGGCTGGGCGCCAACGTAAGCGAGGTCACTCGGGGCAGACTTCCACCCCGAGCGCCCTGGGCTCTAAATGCCCGGGTAAACCTATCGCTGCCCTGCCCCGTTTCCTCTTGCGCCTGAACCCGCGAGACTTGTCGACGCCCTCGGGGGCGCCGCCGGTTAGTTCTTGAATTGCCCCTCGTGTGCTTCCAAGAAGACACCGCCCCCCAACCTTGCCTCGCGGTCTTTGCCTCCGCGCGCAATTTGAGCTTGCAGACGCGCGATGCGCTCTCCAAGCACGGGCACGGGACGGTTGAATCGCCGCCCTCGGCGCGCGTCGGGGGCCGCCCTGCCGTCGGCGTCTGCAGCGGGGCCGTCGACAGCGCGCAGGCCACCGACCATGGCATCAGCGCGCGTTCTTGCCAAAAAAAGCAAGTCTTAGGCGTCCTAGCGCGGCTTCTTTCTGGACGCCCCTGCGACTTCGCCGCTTGCCGGGGGGTCTCCGACAGGGCCGACTTCGAGCCCCGTGCAAAGATCGCGAGAGGGCCCGCGAGCTCCCCCGGGCCCCGCGCCCCATCGCATTCGAAGATCGCACCGTCGCGGCCGACGCGTGGAACCTTGACCGAGCGCGGGCGAAAGACACCTTTGAATCGAGATCGGCCCCGTATCATCGCTGTGTCCCGGCAGCGCGCGGCGATGCCCCAGCCCCTTCGGGCCTCCCCCATCGCTGCCCCCCTCCTTTTTTTCCCGACTAGCCCCGCGACGCTACGTGAGATCACTGGCGCGCCTCGCCCTGGCGCCCGCGACTTCTGTCGCAACTTCTTCGCGGGCGAAGCCATCTCGGGCATCGCTCCAACGCAGCCGGGGCGCCAGCTTCAAGAGGGCAACTGATTTGCATCACGTGATTCACCTCCTGCTTCGCTGGGCCCCAGGTCACGCGCAATCCTCGCGAATCCTCGGGGGCCCTCCGCGGGTTTGACCGGGGCGCCAGTTCCCGCGCCTGGACGTCCAACGGCGCCGCGGGCCATTGAAGCCTCAGCAGCGACGAGCGTCTCCACCCTGCTTCCTTACCTCTGAATGGTGCTTCGGCTTGACTGCCAGGGCCCTCCGTCTTCGCTAACTGTAGCTCGGCGGACTGCTGCATCAAACACATGTCCTGCTTGTCGCGCTCCGAAAATGTGTTGCCCGAGCTGGTGCCGCGATTGCAATTTACGCTGCGCCGCGCGAAGCGCGCTGCCTCATGACCACTGGCCGCGCCCCCCCGCCCCTCCTCTTCGTCGCCTGGGGCGGCGACCTCCGCCCACTCCGGCGCGCCTCGGGGTAGCTCCAATATTCCCGGTCCATCGACGACTCCTCCTTGGTCGGCGCCCTCGCCCATCTCGAGGCCGCGGCGCCCTGGCCCCGGACGAAGCTGCCCCGACATCCGCGCGCCTCTCCCCGGGCCTCCTGGCCACCCCCGTGGCCCAGTGCAACCTCGCGGGCCTTCCTGGGTCAGAAGGCTACGCCGCGCCCATTTCCGCCGCGCGCCCAACGCCCCCTCCCGCCGATCGGAGCGTGTCCCCCCTTGCCTCCTCCTTTCCAGCCTGGGGCTCGGCCCTCCTTGCGCCCCCCCACGGGGCCGCCGTCGCGGCCTCCCATTGCGCGGCCCCCCGAGCAACCCATGGTGCCATGATGCCGCCCCCTTGCATCCTCCCGCCTGCGCCCCGAGGAAGCACGTGACTCCTTTGTAATATGATTTGCTAGAGAATGTTCCTCGCGCGGCTCCTTCAGTGAGGCAGCCGCTGGCGGTGCCCATGTCCTCCGCACTTGTAACATGTGGGCCATTCATTGATTTGGTCACTGCGTTTGACCGCTCATGCTTGTCGCCGTTTCCGCGCATGTCCTCCACGTTCGACATCCACCAGTTCCCGATTTCGTCACGCGAGCCAGAACCAGTATCACATTAGCCCCAATCACCAATATCTTCTTCATTAACTCGGCCGCTTACCGTAGACATGTGTTTCCCGTGTGGCTATCCAATATTGCCTGTCTTGCCCATTCGTCAAACTGGATGAGGGGTTGTTGGTAGGTGCAAGGGAAAAACGATTTCTGGCATCCTGTAGCCATCACGTCGCAAGTCGTGTGTATGTATATATACACATATGTTCATGCTACCCCTCAGCGAAACGACTTTGCAGATCCGCTCATTTCTCCAGCTCTACCAACGATCTCCATTGTGTATATCTCTTGGTCGGCCATCTAGCCGCCATTTTCGGTAGAAATATATTTCCAACTTTCCGCGGGAACCCGCCCCCTCGAACTTGTCACCCAACAAATGCCAGAGGTCCTCGTCCAGATTGGCGCAGTCGCCTTCGGTTCACTGTCCCTTTTGCGTCGTCGTTTTGTTTATGAAAAGTCGGCGCGTTCCGATTGTCATACTTCACTTGGGCGAGCGTTGTCCACAGGGTCTCGCTCCATTTGCCGAATTGGGTCCAGTGAAGCCGAAGCGCGTTGAAACATTGAACCTCATTGTGCTCGTTTGCGAGCTTGCGTCGACCTCCTTCAGCCATGGCGTTTCCTATCGACTGTTTGGCTTCCGCGATCTGGGCAACATGCTCAGAAGCACTCGATGGAGGCAGGAATTCTGACATGACCTGTCGTTTCAAGTTGTTGCGCTGCCTCTCGCAGCACATGCGGCGGCTGATGGCTCACTCCCGAAGAGCACCCTTTGTGTAGCTCATATGCAACATTGCGGAATCTCCATCGCGGTCAACCGTTGTAATGCCTAGCGTAGCACTGCGCTCGAATAACGATTTCGTCCTTTCATGATTGGCCAAGAGGTCTGTGCTAACATACCTGCAACTTCCGTTTTCGTAACCACCAGCGCACAATTTCGCGGCTCGGTTCGTGCCCAGGTTGTACCAAGCTTGTCGGGCACAGGATAGCGTCACATCGAAACCTGGGTCGGCTGCGCCCGAGTTCGGCCGAGCCGTTGCGGTTGCCGCCACACCCGTTATGAGGAAACGATGTGCTCCGCGGACTTAGCCACGCGCGCTGGCAACCGCGGGGTGAACCACGGGCACCGCTGCCATGGACTTGTAATATGAGCCTTTGTTCCTGCGGGCAATTAAGACTCGAGCCAAGCACCATTTGCATTTCACACGCATGTTGAACAATCTGGAGCGCATTCGGCAAACCATAGTGCATTCCCCTCGGCGCGGGAAGGATGATTTCTACACCTCCCCATTTTCCTCCTTCTCCCCTGCCCTCCCCCTCCTCCTTACTTCCCCCCATTTCCTGCACCTCATCTCCTCTCCCTCCTCCCCTCCTCTCCCCCCCCGTTCCCGTCCCCTTCGTCCCCCCCGTTTGCGCGGTGTGCGCGCTGGCCCGTGCTCCTCGCAGCGGAGGAGACACTCGTTGAGGGCGACGGTGGACTCGTCGTGGAACTCGTTCCCGACGGGGAATTCCTGCGAACCGCGGCCCTCGAAGCAATTCGTGTTGATGTGGAGCGTCCACCCGTCCGCGAACTTGTCGACTTTCTGAAAAATGGAACCCCGCACCCAGACGGCGTACTGCTCGTCATCGTAGCAGTCGGGCAAATTGACCCGGGCGAGCAGGGTGCACATGGTGAAATCCCTGTTGTTTTCCACCGTGACCCCGTCGCAGTCCTCGCGGGCCAATTGATGACATACCGAATCCCTCTATACCCCTCCCCATGTCGTGCCGACGCACCCGAAATTGCAAAAACAATCGAGCATCATGGTTGCACCATAATCAAACGCTCGCCGCGTTTGCAAAGCTCACTTTACAGGCACATGCATGTAGCGGAAATGTGCCTGGAAGAAGGAACGGCGCGACATGAGGATGGCACTAGACCCAACACTCCGATGTCTCGCTTTGCTTGCCCATTGTGATCCCTGGGGAGCCCTCGAGCCCCTCCGCAGGACAGCGGCTCGTCGTGGGTGCGGTTTGTTGGTTTGCCCCAGATCAGGTCTCCAAGAGGCGCAAACTCATAAAGCAACGGCCGCTATGATCTTTGCCACGACGCCGAGGTCTGGGACCCCAGGCTTCTGATGCACCGTTTTTGAGCCCGCGGGTGCAGAGACTTCGGCCATTTTCCCTGGAAGTAACGTGGATCCCATACATCAGCTGCTATCCCGAGACCCAGAACGGGTCCCCAGCGAGCGCAAACTGAATACTAGATACAGCGGTTTCTGATGCCTTCGCAGTCCTCGTTGCCCTCGCACTGGGATAAGCACTCGTCCAGGGGGATCTGGGCGCCGTCGCCTTCCCCAGAGCTGCCATCTGGGAACTCGCGGCTGCCGTGCCTCCGCAGGAGAGCCCTTCCCCAGGCTGTTACAGGTGCCAAGACTGGCATGATATCGGGCGGAAGGAGGAAGAGAAGGAGAAGGAGGAGGAGGAGGAAGAGGAGGAGGAGAGGGAGAGGATGGGGCGGAGGAGGAGGAGGAGGAGGAGGAATATCAGTATGTCTGAATGTTTGAAACCTTCTTGGGCCCCCTGTAACCGCCTCGAAATTGTGGCTCGAATGTGCCTGCGCACTGGAATGCTCTAGGGGAGGGAGGAGGAGAGATGGAGAAGGGTGGAGGGGATGGGGAAGAGGGTAGGGGGAGGAGGAGGAGGCGGCGGAGGAGGAGGAGGAGGAGGAGGAGGAGAGGAGGAGGAGGAGGGGGGAAATGGAGGAGGAGGAGGAAGTGGAGGAGGAGGAGGAGGAGGAGGAGGAGGAGGAGAAGGCGGCGGAGGAGGAGGAGGAGGAGGAGGAGAATAGTGTGATATATGGATATCGCTGATATCGTTTGTCGAGGAATCGCGCGGCGAAACTCTCCGCGTAGCTCTAAGGCCAAGGGCCCTAGTTCGAAACAAAACGGCAGCGACAAGGCGGGCGTGAGAGATAGAGCGGGGAAGCAGGGAAGGAGCAGGAAGGGCACGGGGAGTGAGCGGGAATCACACTCCTCCTGATTGACGCTCGCGGCGCCGTCGAGCGACGATCAATCGCAGCTCACTTCATTAATCAGAGCGCTCCAAAACAAACACAGGCAAACGGCCTTGTCGGCATGCTATCTGGCTGCCCCAGGGCATTTAACGGGTGCTGCTACACGCACCGGCAAGAAATACATAAATTCTCAAAGCAAACAGCGGCGCGAGTCCGATCGCTATGCGACAAAACTCAAATAGCGCTATCTTATCAAGATAAAATCTCAATAGTGTGGTCGTCACCACATAAAAGAAAACCTGTGCACACTGAATAAAGCTTCGAACAATGCGGACTAGCGTAATCTGCCACAGTATGTGGCGCCAAATGTAAAGAAAACGAGCTGGTAAGACAATTCGGACTAACGTAGTCTGCCACACGATGTGGCTCCAGGTGTAAAGAAAACGTGCTGACAGAACGATGCGGACTAACGTAATCTGCCACAGGATGTGGCGCCAAATATAGAGCGACGGCGTGCGTCACGAAATCTTCTTTTGAGCTTTCGCCTTGCCGGGCAGTCCTTGTAGCTGCCTCCATCTATTCTGTAAATCCCAGCGCAGACTATTGTGCATCCTCGAAAAATCTGGCTCATGGGTCATATGATTCCTGCGAAGCCATGACGCTTGCTTCCTGCACGTCCTGCAGGTGATGTAGACACTATGTGTGTTGTGTCCCACACGTATGTTGTGCTCGGCGGCCACGCATGCGTTCATCTCTGATGGCGGAACCGTTGGCGTCGATCCGTTCCACGAAACCACGCTGGCTGACGAGGAACTGTGAACCGTCATCGGGGATGATGGCGCCGAGCTCGCTCCCTGCGCGAAGCTGTCCGGTGATGGGGGCGGTGCGGCTGGCGCTGCCGATCCGCTTGCTGATGATGAACTCTGGGCTGCGACGGCAATCATCGGCGGCTCCATGTAGACATCTCCGTCGACGTCCTCGGGAATGGTAGGCTGTACGTTGTTACGACGTCCAAGGTATCGTCCATCCCATCCTGGATATACTCCGGGCAATGGAGTGTCCGCGTGCCCGGTGTGGTCGGCCTTGGACCCATTGCTGGTGTTGTTGATGGTCCCGATCTGGATGAGATTGGGGTCACCTGGCCCAAATATCTCCTTTCGCACCACAAACCACAGCGCTGCGAACAATGTAAATCCAATCATGATCCCACTGAGCATCGCAATTAATGTCATGTAATAGATCCAATGTGACATCGGCACTTGCCATTCCTGTGGGGGATGCTGTGCCTTCACGCGTCCGAGACATGTCATCAGCACTGAGGCAAGCATGGCGGCGCGCGGTTGCCTAGTGCCAAAGTTGTACTTCTTGGCCCCGAAGAAAGCGAGGAGCACTCCGGTCTCCATGATCTTGGTGAGCGCGTCGGCGACCATACTCCACGTAGGTATCCACGAGAGCTTCAGCTGGCTGTTGGGGTGCACCGTCTCCTTGATCATTGATGCCACGATGCGGAACCGCTTGTCCGTGGATTGACCCACGTCAGACTTGATGTGCGTCACCAGGCCGTTGCTGTCGCTATAGATCTCCCCGGATCGTTTGGTGCTGAGGTCGTCGATCTGCTTGAGCGTCTTCTTCGGGTTGTAGGCCTCCGTAAGTAGCTGGCCGAACCACGTGCTCGACTCGGCGCCCTCCAGAGTGGCGTAGCCCTCGGCGGCCAGCGTCGACTTCACGGATCGCTTGACCGTGCCCGAATGCCAGGCCACAGGCAGGCACAAGTCATATCGTCCAGCCACGACGTCCCGTGGCTTGTGGGTTAGCCCGATCGCCATGCCCCACTGGCTCCTCACCCCGTCCACATTGGCGAAGGCCGCGTCGCTGAAACAGACGATGGTGCAAGTGCGCAGGTCGATGATGTTGCGTTTGATGACTATGGCGAAATCGGCGGACCCGTGCACGTAAGCGACGGTCTTGTTCAGCGTCTTGGCGTCGGCCACGGTGGCGGTGTTGGTGCGGCGAGCCGCAAGGCTCACCGGGCAGGCGATGTCCACTCGCGTCTGTACTGCGAGCCAAAGCAAATGGCCGAGTGTGTGGCGATATTCTGAGACCTCCGAGGTGGTAAGACGATCCTCTGGTGATCGTCCGCGTTGGGCGTTGAGTTCGATGAAATCCACCTGGGCGGCGGCCGTCGCCTGGGCAATGCGGAACTCCTCGTTGGTCTTGTTGATTGTCCGGCCGCAGTACTTGATGATACCCTCTACCTTCTTGAGGTGCAGCCTTTTCTGCAAGGAGCTAATGACTCGCTTCCACTCGCTGGAGCTTCCGCGCTGGGCGATGAGGAAATCATCCACATGGGAGTGGATCATAGCAACGAGCCCTTTGTCGTCGTAGAAGTAGTAAGAGCCCTTCTCGAGCTTGCTCTCGATGAGGCCGTGCTCCTGGAACGCCTTTTGGGCGTAGAGGTACCACTGGCGTCCGGCATCCCGGGTGCCATAGATGGCGCCAGTCGCCATCGCGGTCTCGCCGGGCAATGTACCTGGCGGCGGGTTCTTGGCTGGCATGCGCAGCAATAGCAGCCTCTCGATGTTGCCCGACTGCAGGTAAGCCGTCATCGCGTCGCACGACGTGAGGTCCCAGCCAAGCTGGGCGGCGACAGCAAGCGTGAGGTAAAGCGCGTCCCTTGACCCGGTCGGCGCGTCCGTGCGGATCTGGGACTTGTCCTCTTGACAGCCCTGGACGACAAGGCGGGCCTTCATGAGGTTGGCGGCCTTCTGCGTGAGCACCCAGCGGGTACCAACTGGTCGTATTCCAGGGTGTCGCTGGACGATCTCCTTCAACTCCTTGGGCGGTAGCTTCTTGTAGGCCCCGAACTCGGTCCACTTGGACCACTCAACCTTCATGGCCATGTCCATGAGCTTCTTGTCCTTGGCGGAGAGCTTGTCGTACCAGATCTCCTTAGCAGCGGCCTTTCCGGTGAGCATCGCCTCCCGGAGTCGGATGGTCGAATGCGAATCGTCGTCGTTGATCTCAAAATAGTTGTCCAAGTAGAGGTCGTTCCTGAGTGTGTCTTTCGGCCTCTTGAAGCACTTGGGTAGGTCGTCCTTGAGACTCTCCAAGAATTCCTTGCGCTTAATGGCTTTGCTGCGGTCGTCTGTTTGATCATGCCTGTCACGTTCGAGGGCGCGAGGTGCGTCCTCTTGTTGAGCTTGGCGCTGAGCCTTGTTGCCGCGTTGTCCTTCAGGATGTTGTGGTCTGCGGGCAAAGGCTTCCTTGCGAACTTCCTCCTCCGCGGCCTTGCTCCAGTCGCGTAGACCTTCGGATCCGGAGCTGTCGGCATCCGATGAATGTCCATCAACTTCTGTGCGTCGAGCTCCTGGTGTTGGAAGTCGTGTTCCATCGCGTTCTTCAGGCTGTTCGTCATGTACTTCTGGTTGCACGATGGGCTCTGGAGCTGGATCTTCAGCGTGATCTGGGTCTTCTTGGGCTTGTATTTGGGCATGAGCAGGGTCATGGGCGGGGTCATGAGCGGGGTCAGCGGCAGCAGCTGAGTCAGCAACAGGCGCTGGAGGCGCTGGCAGAAGATCTCCTCCCGAAGGTGCTGGTGCTGAACCGCTGCCTGAGGCGCCCCCACTGGTCGTATATTCTCCATCTCCTTGCCGTCGGCGAATCCACTCAAGAGTAGCATGGGCGCGGCGATTGCGTGGAGTATCCTCGATGTTGCCGAAGTTGTGCTGCTTGATGGCCGGTACCGGAGGTGGTAGTGCTGGCGGAGCGTTGTCCACTCGCGGGCGTTTCTTCAGCGTTTCGCCCGTGAGGTCGATGACTGTATCTCCATCTCCTCCTTGATCTGATGGTGGTAATCCGCCTCCACCGCAGTCTCCTTCTTCATGTGGTGATCCTTCGTCCCCTCCTCCTGGTCCCGGTGGCTGTGGTCCGTCAGGAGGTGGGGGCTGGTCAGCTGGTGGTTGTCCTGGCGGTGGTGGTGGCTGATTGCCGTTCATGGCGTTGAGTACCTGTCCCCAGGGCACGAGCTCTGAGGCAGTAGCGTGGCGTAAGTGTCCTCGGTTGACCTTGACGGTGGTGGAACGATGGCTGACCCATACGTTCGAGGTGCCCTCGAAACCAATGATGATGCCGGGTCCATGCCACTGCAAAGCCCATTCGCGCTTAGGCTTGCCGTTCCCCCTCCAGTAGTATATCTGGTCCCCCGTTTGATAGATATCCGACGCGTGCTGAGCTCCATCCGCGCGCGATCGTGCGAGTAAGGCCCGGGATAGGGACTGGTTGAAACGCAGATGCTGGATTGACGTCTGGGCGGCCTTCATGAGGGCAATCCTCTCAGAGAAGGACTTGTCAGAGACCACTCTCTCGTGTAGCGAGAGTCTCCCAGCGCTATCCAGCAGGCAACAGGGTAGTTGAAGTCCACGTCCGAGTACCCACTGTGCCGGTGAATACCCACTGGCATTGATTGAGCTATTCATAGCCCAGCAGACAGCGGCGAGCAGCCACTGGATCTTGTGGGCGTTCGCGGGCTGATCGAACCTGATGCTGAACTGATCGATCAGCTTCCTGGCGTGGACCTTCCACATGCCGCCGTGCCTTTCCACGGTGGCGTTCTGTTGCGGCGTAGCCGCGGCAGTAGTCATAAGGCGACGGCCCATGTCCTCGAGTTCCTTTGAGAACTCCCTCTCAAACTCGCCTCCTCCATCGAAAAGTACCCGTTGTGGTGCCCCAAACGGTGTAATCCAAATCTGCAAAAGCCTCGCGAATACAACCGAGGGGTGTCTTGAAGAGACTGTACCACATAATGTAAATCCAGAAGCGAGGTCGACCACATTGAGAAAAACCAGCTGATTGCCGGCGTAGTCGGCGAGAGTGAACAAGTCCACTCCAATGGAATCATTGAAGTCCCTATCTAGCTTGATTCTCCCAGGTAGATGAGGTAGGGGTCGCCGATGGGCGGCGCAGACTTCGCAGTGCAGGTTGAGTGCCATCTCGACCGCTCTTTGGGATCCACCCGTCACTCGGATGGCCCGTGCCAGCGCGTCGTTGGCAGGGTGCCCCGTGTTGACGTGGGGCTGCAGTATGGCGGACTTGAGCGTCCGCTCCTCCGCTGCCGTCAAGGCTGGCACTGCGGGGGCTGCCGGGGCAGGCACTGTCCTCCTCGCGGCTCTCCGTCTCGTTGGTTCCGCGGGGTTTGCCTCGCGGTGCTCGATCATGTTCGTCTTGCGAAGCTGCTTGACCAGCATGGCGACGAGCTTATCGGTGTAGTTCTCGCTGTCCTTGGCGAGCTTGCCACGGGCCTCGACGTGTTTGTGTAGGCCGTCGCAAAGCTTGTGCAGCGAGTTGTCGACCCCGTAGTGGTCGGTGATAATCCTCCACGGCTTCTTGATCGCGTCCCCGTTCCTGGTCTGAAGGCCGTAAGCGCAGCCATCGAAATCGATGATGCGCGGGAGCTGATCCTTCAGCTTCTTCGCGGTGTAGTTCTTCCTCTGACCCCAGCCGTCGCAGTAGCGCGGCCACTCGAAGGAGACCGCGAGCTGGCTGCCAAACTCCTTCCGCAGGCGGCTCATTGACGTCAGGAAAAGATCGATCATCCTGGCGGAATACTTCCGGTCCTTTTCCAGCTTCTCAGCCTTTCGGGGGTCGATCTTCAGGATGATGCGCTGCAACGCGGTCCATGGCGTGCATGGAAATGCGGCATGGACCCGTACACTCTGGCCCTTCCGCAGGTTCTTCCGAATCCTGTCCTCGAGCTTCTCGACGATGGGCTTCCGAGAGAGGTCGTATCCAGGAAGACCGCAACGTGCAGCAGCTCCTCCACTCTCAATCCACTTCGCACTGAGCTTGCTGTCGGGGTTGCAGCACCACTCGTAGAGGATGGTGGTGTTGCTCGAGATTCCGCTCGAGCTCGTAGTTGACTTGGCCAGGTCAGCCTTGAGCGCCTGGCTGACTGTGTGCGGCTTAACGCCGCTCTTGTTGGTGACAATGGCCGACCGCTTGCCGGCGGTCAGCTGCAGCCTTGTCCCTTTCTTGAGCCGACGTACCTTCATCTGCTCCTCCTCCACGAGGTTGACCTCCTTCGGGTCGTTGTCGTTCTCGATGTCCAGCGTGACCGAGTTGCCGAAAACACACTCGGAGCAGAACCCGAGGTGGCAACAGTCTGTATAGGACTTGGCGCCGCAGGCCACGCAATCGTCGAGGGGCTCGGCGATGCAGGTAGCAGCCGAAATCATTGCTGGAGCAAACGTCGGCGGCGCGACCGCCGTCGAACAGCAGGCCAACGCAGAGCTTACGGCGGCCATGAGCCTTGAGCTGCCGCCGCGTCGCTGTTGAAGTCGTCTCGGTACATTGAGCTCCTTCTTGGGAATGAGTCTCGTGATATTCTCGAGCAAGTTGCTCGCCTTCGTAGTGAGGTTGACCGTGGGCTTCGGGGCTGGCCGCTTGGCGATGCTCTTAGTACTAACACCCTTCGGTCCAAACTCGTGGCCCGCGCCCGCGATGGCGAGCCAGTCCTCCGGGTGGAGGTCGATCGCGGGATGTCCTGCGCTGCTCGTGATGAGCTTCTGGGAATGGTTCCCGATGCGGATCTGTTCCCGCCAGAGCGAGATGTCGATCTTGCTCGGCTGAATGAAGTCCCGACCGATAAGCAGGCCGAGCGCGGGGCTGTCCACGACGCTGAATATTATGCGACCAGCGCGTCCACACAGGACAAGTGGGGCTGTGACGCGCAGCTTGCTCGGGAGCGTGCCGCCGTTCCCGAACCTGTAAACTTCGTTCTCTGGCTCCTCCAGGATCTGGTCGGCCAGACCCATATTGGTGAGCTTCTCCTTGTACTGCTTGTACCAGCTGAGCCCGCCAACGCAGAAGAGACAGGCAGTGTCGATCACGCCGACGCCGTCGTCGTTGGGCTTCTCGCCAGCGTTGGTGGCGTTTATGGTGGGCAAATCTGGCACCACGCGCTCGGAGACCAGAGTCTCGGGGGGCGGAGTAATCGGACCTTCTGGGTGAAGAATCACTTCTTCGTCACCGAACTCCACGTGATTCTGGTCGTGGACCTGCTCGGTGATGTTGGCCTGGCGGTGCGAGCGACCTCCGCCGCCTCGTCCTCCGCCCTTTTGCTTAGTATTTGGGGCGCACTTTCGAGCCCCTGGCGTCGGGCACTCCTTGTCGCCGGTCCAGTGCCCCGCCTCGCCGCAGTCCCAGCACTTGGAGTTCTTCTTGCGCTGGTCCACGCGGCCTCGTAGCTTGCCCGCGGGTCGGCGCTTGGGCGAAGCCTTCCCGCGGCCCTTGATAGCCTCCCGGGCCGACCGTATGGTCGCCATGGCCTCGGGAATCGCGGCGAGCTCCGCCGCGGCAGCCTCCACCTTGGCAGAGTCGTCCCGATCGAACACCTCGCCGAGGTCGTAATTGGACTGCTCCAGCTCGGCGCTGAAGGCCTCGAGCTCCTGGCGCACGATGTCCTGGACGTCTGCCTCCGTGTCGTTGTCGTCGCCGTCCTCCGAGTCCTCATGCTCGTCTTCTGGCTCGTCAGCGATGTTGGCTGAACGTGTTCGGCTTGGCGGTGAGCGCTGCCAACTACTGTTTGATCGCTGCGGCCACGATCGCGACGGCAAGCTTGCGCGTCGTTCAGATGTGTGGATATCGGGGAACATGCGCACCAGCAGGCCTCTGATGCGCTGAAATGAGTAGTGCTCGTCCGGCAAGTTGCCCACGACGCGCTCACGGCGCTCGGCCGTGAGCCCAGCCTTGCGTAGCAGGAACCAGCCGGCCACGTCGTCAAGCGTAGTGAGGTCAACCTCGTTCTCACGTAGTTGCTGTAGTCCCGCCTCGAATCGCACGAGCCAATCCGTCATGCGTTCTCCACGGCGGCGATGGTGCTGAGTCGACTCGAAGAGCTTTTCTAGCGTCTCTCCCTTCTGCACGGGCTTCTGCTGGCCTAGGTTTGCCTCGAAGTGCATTAGCACGTTCTCGATGCCCTTCTGGTTGCGATCGCGCTTCTTCTCGTTCGCATCCTCGATGCCGTCGTCCGGCGGCGGGTGGAGTTCCTGCTCCGTCATATTGAGAGCGGCCGACCTGGCTGTACCCGTCAAACGCAGGACTAACTTCGATGCCAAACTTTGTGTCACTTCCAGATTCTCACTGAGCTTCCACAATTTTACCTCCTGTTTGTAATCTCGCCATTTCGCTGGATCTCCATTCCAGCTTGGTCTCACTGACTGGTTGTGTGTGAACTCCGTCATCTCGACACCGTCGTAGGTGAAGTATGTGGCGTCGCTGACACCGTCGTAGGTGAAGTATGTGGCGTCGCTGACAGCGTCGTAGAAGAAGTATGTGGCGTCGCTGACACCGTCGTAGGAGAAGTATGTGGCGTCGCTGACACCTTCGTAGTAGGAGAAGTCTGTGGCGTCACTGACACCTTCGTAGTAGGAGAAGTATGTGGCGTCGCTGACACCGTCGTAGGAGAAGTATGTGGCGTCGCTGACACCGTCGTAGAGGAAGTGGGTGGCGTCGCTGACACCGTCGTAGAGGAAGTATGCCGCGTCGCTGACACAGGCGTAGGAGAAGTAGCTGTCGTCGCTGCTGAGGGTGGGAAAGAAGATGGGGTTGCTGGCGTCGCTGACGCTGGCGTTGGAGCTGGCAGGGATGTAGGCGTAGTAGGCGTAGTCGCTGGCGTCGCTGACGCTGGCGTTGGTGCTGGCGTCGCTGACGCTGGCGTAGATGCTGGCGTCGCTGACGCTGGCGTAGATGCTGGCGTCGCTGACGCTGGCGTAGATGCTGGCGCTGAGCAACAGCGCGAGGAGGCCGCTGGGCCTCGATTCCAGTATGGAGTGCGACGTCGCGGACGTCGTCTTGGGTGTACGGCCCCGCGGGCCGGGATAGCGAGCCTCGCTCCAAGCTACCACTGTGATATATGGATATCGCTGATATCGTTTGTCGAGGAATCGCGCGGCGAAGCTCTCTGCGTAGCTCTAAGGCCAAGGGCCCTAGTTCGAAACAAAACGGCAGCGACAAGGCGGGCGTGAGAGATAGAGCGGGGAAGCAGGGAAGGAGCAGGAAGGGCACGGGGAGTGAGCGGGAATCACAAATAGGAGGAGGAGAATAGGAGGAGGAGGAAGAGGATAATAGGAGGAGGAGAATAGGAGGAGAATAGGAGGAGGCGGAGGAGGAGAATAGGAGGAGGCGGAGGAGGAGGAGTAGGAGAATAGGAGGAGGCGGAGGAGGAGGAGAATAGGAGAAGGAGGCGGAGGCGGAGGAGGAGGAGGAGGAGGAGGGCGGAGCGGGAGAGGGGGAGGGGAGTTGGGGGGAGGAGGGGGCAAATTCGCCGCTGCCGCGCCTGAGGAAGCAGTTGCTGCCCGGGAAGGCCGCCCACCCGCCCTCCTGCCGAGAGATCGCCAACATGCAGGCCACCGGCGCAGACCCCAACTGGCATGGGGCCCGCCCCCGCCGGGCGCGCGGCCGGTGCAGACGCCGCTCCCCCACCCCCACGCGGTGCTCGTCGTGTTGGTGATGGCGGTGGTTCCCCCGCGTGGTGCTGCTCATGATGGTGGTGGTGGTCACTGCAGATGGGGGGAAGAAGTTCTGGGCAGAGCACGTGCACCAGGACACCGACGACGCCGACAACGAAGGAGACGAGGCGCGCAGACGGTCCACACCGAAGCACGGATGATATTGGTGATGATGCTGGCGACGATGAAAGTGGCGGTGCTGCGTATCACGTTGGTGGGGGGGTGGTGCCGATGGAGGTGCCGGTGATGATGATGCCGAGAAGGGAAAAGGGGACTCGGTCGACCCCCATCTCTTTCGGGCGCGCAGGAGAGAGGCTAGGGAAATAGGGGGTTAGCCTTGGCCCGAGGCACGTGCGCGGACGAGGGGGGCAGGGGACGAGCTGGAAGAAGAAGGAGACAAAACAAAAAAAGCAAGGACAATGGTATCTGGGAGATAGAATGGCCCGGCCATGGTATCAAAGGACCCCTAACCCTGGTCCACACCCCCCTCGTGGACGCCCCCCACTCCCTCCCCGTTGCCGAAAGCACAGCGAACTCGGAGCCAGTGAAAGGTGCGCCTGGGCCACTGGGATTCGCGGCACGCGCCGCGGCGGTCATCTATCCTTGGCGGCGAGCGAGGGGGGGAGGTGAGAGGGAGAAGGCCCTCTCGGAAGGCAGCGGAGCTTCTCAGAAGCCCGCCTTCTGAGAGGTTTTCTGTCTTCGGGGAAGGGCTGGACAACTTCTCCGAAGGCCGGGGAACTTCCGAGCCTTCTGAGAAAGCCTTCTCCTCCTCACTTTCCCCCTGGGCTCGCCGCCGATATCCAGAACCACCGCCTGGGGGATCGATCTGCGTGGACCTCGGCAGGCGGTGGATACGAATATATAGTCGGCCCGTCCAGGGCCCGAATAGATCCATGTCCACTGCTGCCGCTCCCCGCAGTTCGATGCCCCGAGCGGCGGTTACGGACACATCCCTGCCCCAGATCCTGCGGGAGACACACCTGGGCGCACGCGCCGACTCTGGGCCCTGGGCACGGTCGGCCGAGACCTCCGGCGTCATGGCGTGTTTCGCGACGTACGCGGGGCCCCCGTAGCCAGCGACACTGTGCCAGGAACATGTTGTTCTTTAGAGGGTCGCTGTTCGTTCCGAACGCGTAAGACGGTCGCAGGACAACCAACCCAAAAACAGACAAAGATGGATCGGGAACCTCTACGGAACGGACGGGCTTGGAGGGTGTAATTGTCTGGCCCTGCGGGAAGCCCAGAACGAAACCGAACGGCCTGGAGCGATTGAGACAGACTCTTCCTACCTGGCTGGCACAACAGCCCCCAGACGCCCAAAACGCGGGCCATGCATCCCATTGGTTCCCTCTGGGCCCAACTTTCCATGCCGCAATCGTTTGCTGCCGTCCCGCGGGGCCGGGGACGAGCCTCGGGTGCCACAGGACGGGAAGAACTTCCAGGGCTCCTTTCTTCAGCCAGGGCCAGACCTAGGACAGAATAACGTCCTTCAAGAACATGAGACCCTCCGCCGGCCAAAACTGAAAAACATTCGAAGGCGCCCTCACCCAGGATGCACAAGAATATCCAACAAACACGGAGAACATTACGGTACCCTCCCCGAACCGACCTCGAACTTACACCTCGGTCATACCGTACCTTGTCTTCACAGGGGCTTTTTCTGAGACGCCCAGAAACCAAGGCGTGTTGACGTGCCCACAAATGATCGACCCACAAACCGGGAAAGGACTACAGAAATGTGAGGCATGGCAACGTTTTCAAGACACCTGATTGGGCGACGGGCAATCGCAATGCTGAACGTATCGATCTTGATGTACTGTGCCAAAGGCTGTACTGTGCTGTGCCGTGCTGAATTGCGATTTGGCATGCCGCGATTGTGCTCTATAGCGCTGCGGATCGAGCTCTCCTTAGCATCCGAGTCCTGACCGAACTGATCTGGATCTCAAGCTCGACCAGCCTGAGCACATGGTAGCTGGCCCAGAGGCATGCAGCTGAAGTCGAAACGTGCGGGGCGTTCATTCAACTCGAGCTCGAAATCCAACTCAGCTCCCCAAAGGGACGACACGACACGGGGCACAGGCTCACGGACGCGCCACAGAATGTGCAGGGATGCGCCATGAAAACGTGTCAAGGGAAGTATTAGGGGACGTGCCCTGGACGTGTCAGGGACCTGCCACGGGACGTGCCAAAGCGCGTGCCATGGGGTGGGCCAAAGGACGTCATGCCAGGCTACGTGGTAAGGGGCGCGCCACGGAACGGACAAGGGAAACACCGTAATTATGACGAGCCGGGAAACGCGACAGACAACGAGCCAGGGAATGCGCGACGCCGATGGGCGTGCTGCTAGAGGACGTGCAAGGGCAAGTCACGCCAGAACGTAGCAACTGACGCGCCGTAGAAACGCTTGTCCAACGGCACTTCGTGCGAGCACCGCGGCAAATGGGCTAACAGCGGGCCACGCTCTGCAACGCGCACACCGTGCAATCACGCGGCGCACGAGACGGCCTCACAGGGGACGCGCCAGCGCGCCAGGGGACGCCCAACGGACGGGTGGGGCTGGGCTTCGACGCACTCTCCTGCGACAAGCGTTTCGCTCGAGTCACTCTCAAGAAATCCTGACGCTAGATATCCGCCTGGGCGACGTGGACACGTGAAAACAAGCGTCTCGCTCGTGACATCCGCAAGAACTCCTGATGTTAGACATCCGCCTGGGCGATCTGGGCACGTGAGAACAGCCGTTTCGCTTGAGGCATTCTCAACGCATCTGCATGTTAGACATCCGCCTGGGCGAGCTGGGCACGTGAACAGAATCGCTTCGCTCGAGACATTTCAACGCCCCCTCATGCTAGACATCCGCCTGGGCCACCTGGACACGTGAAAACAAGCGTCTCGACCGAGACGTCCTCTACACATCCTCATGTAGACACCCGCCTGAACGACCTGGGCACGTGGAAACAACTGTTTCGCTCGAGATATCCCCAACACATCTTCATACTAGACAACCGCCTAGGCGACCTGACACATGAGAACAAGCGCTTCGCTCGAGACACTCTCAACTAATCCTCATGCCAGATATCTGCCTGAGCGACCTGAACACTAGAAAACAGGCGTTTCGCTTGAACCTCCCTAAAACTCTGCAAAACTATCGTTTCGCTTGAGACACTTTCAACTAATTATGCAAAACACAAATTTCTCTCCTCGGATATCCTCAAACCACGATCCGCCGGCCAACCCTGGCCTCCTTATTGATCGCAGAAACATTCCCCCGGCCTACCTCAAGTCGAGGCGGGGGCAAAACATCAAATAAACTTATCCTGACGAAGGACCCAACCATATGCAATTGTGAATCACGCTTTGTGGGTGCCGCTTTCGGTGGGGCTCCTTATGGGGCCACGAAAGGCGTGCCACGAAACGCTGTCCTGGGCGTACGGGACGCATGACGGCGGTACCACTGGGGCCTTCGGTGGGGCTCCCTATGGGGCCGAAACGTGTGAGGGGTGTGCCGAAATGGGTGCGGCGCCGCCATGCCAACGCAGCCACTGGGGCCTTCGGTGGGGCTCCCTATGGGGCCACGAAACGTGTGAGGGGTGTGCCAAATCGGGTGCGGCGCCGCCATGCCAACGCAGCCACTGGGGCCTTCGGTGGAGCTCCCTATGGGGCCACGAAACGTGTGAGGGATGTGCCGAAATGGGTGCGGCGCCGCCATGCCAACGCAGCCACTGGGGCCTTCGGTGGAGCTCCCTATGGGGCCACGAAACGTGTGAGGGGTGCCAAAATGGGTGCGGCGCCGCCATGCCACTGGGTCGGTGGAGCTCCCTATGGGGCCCGACGTATGCCAACGCAGCCACTGGGGCCTTCGGTGGAGCTCCCTATGGGCCACGAACGTGTGAGGGGTGTGCCGAAATGGGTGCGGCGCCGCCATGCCAACGCAGCACTGGGGCCTTCGGTGGAGCTCCCTATGGGGCCACGAAACGTGTGAGGGGTGTGCCGAAATGGGTGCGGCGCCGCCATGCCAACGCAGCCACTGGGGCCTTCGGTGGAGCTCCCTATGGGGCCACGAAACGTGTGAGGGGTGTGCCAGAATGGGGGGTGGCCGCATGCCAACGCAGCCACTGGGGCCTTCGGTGGAGCTCCCTATGGGGCCACGAAACGTGTGAGGGGTGTGCCAGAATGGGTGGGTGGCCGCATGCGGGCGCAGCCACTGGGGCCTTCGGTGGAGCTCCCTATGGGGCCACGAAACGTGTGAGGGGTGTGCCGAAATGGGTGCGGCGCCGCCATGCCAACGCAGCCACTGGGGCCTTCGTGGAGCTCCCTATGGGGCCACGAAACGTGTGAGGGGTGTGCTGAAATGGGTGCGGCGCCGCCATGCCAACTATGCGGCCACGAAACATGTGAGGGGTGTGCCGAAATGGGTGCGGCGCCGCCATGCCAACGCAGCCACTGGAGCCTTCGGTGGAGCTCCCTATGGGACCACGGTACGTGTGAGGGGTGTGCCAAATTGGGTGCGGCGCCGCCATGCCAACGCAGCCACTGGGGCCTTCGGTGGAGCTCCCTATGGGGCCACGAAACGTGTGAGGGGTGTGCCAAATTGGGTGCGGCGCCGCCATGCCAACGCAGCCACTGGGGCCTTCGGTGGAGCTCCCTATGGGGCCGCGAAACGTGTGAGGGGTGTGCCAAATGGGTGCGGCGCCGCCATGCCAACGCAGCCACTGGGGCCTTCGGTTGAGCTCCCTATGGGGCCACGAAGCGTGTGAGGGGTGTGCCGAAATGGGTGCGGCGCTGCCATGCCAACGCAGTCACTGGGGCCTTCGGTGGAGCTCCCTATGGGGCCACGAAACGTGTGAGGGGTGTGCCGAAATGGGTGCGGCGCCGCCATGCCAACGCAGCCACTGGGGCCTTCGGTGGAGCTCCCTATGGGGCCACGAAACGTGTGAGGGGTGTGCCGTGATAGTGGGAGAAGGGAGGAGGGAAGGGGGAGGAGGCGAAGGAGGAGGAAGGAAGGAGAGGAGACGCGGGGCACCGTCTCTTCAAAACGAGGACCCAACACCACAGGATGGTTGGGAAAAAAACCCTGGGCCCGAGCCCTTTCTGGGAACATGGCGCCGCTTCGGTCCTCCTGGATGGCCCTCACGCGCTCGCCGATGTCGAGGTTCCTGGCGCTGCTGACCAGGCTCGCGTACGGCCTCAACCCAGCCTGTTGGGGGCGACACCCTCGCCACGCCCACGGGTCCAAACCACGTCGCGTGGCATCACGATCGACCCACGAACCCGGAAATGGATGTAGAAGAGCATGGAAACGGTTCAAAGCACCTCAATTGGGCGATGAGCGGTGGCAATGCTGAAGATATCGATGGTGACGATACTGTGCCAGGGGCTATGTTGTGCTGCGCTGCGCTGCCTCGCCGCACCGGGGGCGCGCCAAGGGACGCGCCAGGAGGCACGCCGCGGGACATGCCACGGGACGTGCCAGAGGGCGCAACGCGGGGCGTGCCAGGGGGACGCGCCACGGAACGTGCCAGGGGACGTGCCAGGGGACGCGCAGTGCGACGTGCCAGGGGGACGCGCCACAGAGCGTGACAGGGAACGCGCCAAGCGACGCGCCAGCGGGCGCGCCAACTCCCGCACCGGGAAGGGAAGGCCCCCGGAGCCCCGACACCACGCGAAACCTCCCGGCCTGGGATGCCTCCGGAAGCCCCCTCCGCGCAAAACTTCCCGCCTCTCGGAGGCCCTCGGAGGCCCAACGCCACGCGAAAACTCTCGCCCGGGAGGGCCCCCCCCCCAGAGGCCCGACACCGCGCGACAATTTCCCAGAACCATGCGCCACGCGGAAATTCCCGCCCGGGAATGGAAGCCCCCGGAGGCTTAACACCACGCGAAAACTCCCGCCTGGGAGGGGGAACCCCCAAAGGCCTGACACCACACGAAAACTCCTGCCCGGGGAAGCCACCCAGAGGCCCTACACCACGCGAGAACTGGGGGCCCTGAGGCCCAACACCACGCAAAAATTCTTCTCCTGTATTGGAACATGTGCTCTGGGGGCGCTTTTCAGCCCCCCCCGCCATTTCCTCAAAATCAAGCGCTGGACCCGAAGCCGCGAATCCTCGTAAATTACACTGCGTCCGCGCGCCCAAGGCCGCGGCCCGTCACAAGTTACGCTGGGTTCGCGCTCACAGGGCCGCGATCCATCGCAAATTACCCTGAGTGTACGCTCCCAAGGACACGTTCCATCGTAATCCCACCAGCCCTTTAGGGTGTAGGTGGTTTAGGGTGTTTCCTTTTCCACAAATTTCTTCCCCTTCGGGGAGAGCGTTCCGCGAGTCGCCGGAACGTCCAAAACGGCCTCGGCGAGGAAGCCAAAATCACTGGTTCTACTAAGGTTGTGGGCCCATTTTGGCCTCCTTGGGGGGGGCGCTGCTTGAGGCACCCCCTTCTTTGATCGATCTCCTCCGAAATGGCCCCACGAGCGCTAACAGGGCTCCCAAGGGTGCCCCAAGAGGGCCACAAGAGGTAGCCAGGAGGCCCCAAGAGGCCCCCAAGAGGCCCCCAGGATGCCCCGAAGAGGCTCCCAAGAGACCCCCAAGAGGTCCCAAGAGGCCCCCCAGAGGCACCCAAGACGCTCCAAGAGGCCTCGGCGAGAATCCTAAAGTAATTGTGTTGTTTACTATGGTTTCGGCCACATGTTGGCCTCCTGGGGGGGGGCACTGCTTAAGATGACTCCAAGAGCGCCTGGGGAAGCCCAAGATGACCTCCAAGATGGGTCAAGATATCCCAAGATGCCTCAAGATGGCTCCCGCGATGCTCCAAGAGGCCCGAAGACCGCCCCAAGACGGCTCCAAGTGGCCAGAGAACCCCCCCAGGAGGCCCCGAAGAGGCCAAAATCCCTCCAAAACCTTCAGCACATCGGTGTTTTTGGCGTTTTCGCCTTTTCGATCTCGACGGCCATCCGAAGCCTCAAGATGCTTCCAAGATGGCCCAGGAAAGCTCCAAGAGCGTTCCCAAGGCTCCCAAGAGCGCTTCAAGAGGGCCCCAAGAGGCGCCCAGGAGGCGTTAACAGGCGCCCAACAGGCCTCCAAGAGGCCCCAAGCAGCTCTCCAAGACACCCAAGACGCTCTAAGAGGTGCCATGGACCGCCAAGAGGACCCCAAGACGCTTCAAAAGGCCTCCACTGGGGGACCCTTCTATGTACTGCCCATGTCCCTGATCGAGGCAATTCCTCTGGACATCGTTTCTGGATGGGCTGGCGGCCGGCGGGGCTACTTTTTTAATCGCGAGCGCACAGGGAACGCCGGACGCCGGCCGAGAGTCGTAGCTAGCAGCTACAATTTAAATTGCACAACAACGGGGGGGGAGGCAACGAGAGGACAGCGGAGGATGAACAAACAGGAGGAACGGTGGGGTTCCGCATCTGTTCGCGAGCGCGCAGGGATGCCAGGCGCCGCCAAGAAACGCAGCTCACAAGCAGCGGCCTACATTCCGCACAAGAGCGCACAGGAGCGAGCTACGCTGCGGGTCAAGAGACGCGGTGGACCAGGGGGGACAACTGGTCAAGGCGCAGCACCAAAACGACGAAATTCATGAAGTCCACGTACACGAGGACGACGAACGGGCGTGCAGGCGATCAACGGAAGAGTTCCGGATCGACAGAAATGGGAGCGTGCCAGCGACGGAAACGCCACCATGGCGGGGGAGCAGGCGAAGCGACGTCATGGCAACACAGGGGCGGCGAGGCGACGAGCCAGCGGAGAAGGCCACGTCCTGAGCTGGAGGCGGCGGCGCCCAAGCCAAGGGTACAAGCCGACCCTGGGAGAGGCGACGTGGGGGAGGACCGAGCGTCCGTCGACCCCGACCGGGCGGAGGCGGCGACCACGGGCGAGTCGCAGGCCCGACACCCCAGGGGCACCCCGAAATGGATGGGGCTAGCAAGCAAGCCTCAGGACGCCCAGAGTGGCCGCGGAGAGGGGAAAAGCTGCAGCCCGGCGCCCAGGGTCGGGGGGGGTCCCAGCGACCTCATGCGCAAGGTTGGGGCGGCGAGAGGAAACCGTGGGAGGCAAACGCAGTGCGAGGGTGCCCCATCTGCAGAGCCTATCTACAGAAGCGAAGGGACTCACCGAGGACGTTGGTCAGGGCGTGGAGGGCTGAGGGGTTGTCCCTGTGGCCTCGCGCGCCAGAGCGGTGCCGCCGAGCACCAGTTGCGACGATCTCGACCATCGTCGCCGCCCGGGGGGGGGCCGGCGGCAGCGGAGTCGTGCTGGTAGCTGCGAGGCAGGGTCCGCTGTGGCTGCGACGAGGAGCAGCGTGGCAAGCGGAGGCGGCACGTTCAGCGTCAGCGGCCAAGCCCCAGCCGGCCTGGTGGAGCACGAGACGACGGGGGGGCCTGAGGGGTCCCGCAGCGGCGCGGGGGCGGGCGCCGGGGGTGCGACACGGCGTCGAGGGCGCAGCGCCGCAAGAGGCCCGAGTGAAAGTGAGCAGGGGGGCCAGGGGAGGGCCGGCACCCCCGCAGGGCGCTCGCGGGGCGGCATTAGGCACGAGGCCGGAGCGGCCGCAATGTGTGGCCGCGGCTGGGGGGGGAAACGGCGACTGACAGTCGCAATGTCGGATACGGGAGTCGGATGGAAGCAACTGGCAGTCGCAGTGGACGTAAGCAGTGAGTGTGGGGGGAAGGGAGTCGGTGGGAAGCGGCTGACAGTCGCAGTGGGCGTAAGCTGTGAGCGGTGGGCAATGGAGATGGGCGCGACTGACAGTCGCAAAATGTGCGTGGACAGAGCTGAGCCAGACAAGGAAGTCAGCGTGCGCCGCTGCAGTGGCGTAGCTAGCAGTACGGTTCTCTCCAGCCAGGGCGAAGGGGACACCTGAGACCCCGGGGCAGCGCCTAAGGCGGGCCGAGGGGGCGGCACTCCGCCGGAGGGCGAGAGGCCACAAACGGGGTCCCAGGAGCAAGGGGCTCCCGGGGGCCAAGGGCGAGCCAGCATCCCCAGCTGGGCGCCCCCGAGGCGGTATTAGGCGCGAAAACAGGTTGGCCCGCCGGGGGGCCCCCCGTAGGGTTGGCGCAGATGGGAGGTAGGCAAGTCGTGATATGCCTGGGCCAGACTTCCTCGTTGGGTGCCACGCAATGGCTGGCGCCCGAAGAGTGTCGGTGGCGACGGCAGAGCGGTAAGGCAGGCACATCCGTCGGGGCAGTCGGGACGTGCCCCGGGGAAGGGAAGGTCCCGCTGTGCAGGCGGCGTCGGAAGCTGTCCGGGGCACGGAAACAAACCTAACTAGCTGCAGGGCGCGGAACGGGCCGCCGGGCCAGCTCACAAGGCGGCCGCTGGGGCAGCAAGGCGAGGGCTGACTGGCTGACGGGCGCCCAGGGAAGCTCAGGCATCGTGCAGCCCTGAGCAAATAAATGCCAGGGAATTCGGTGTACGCCCTGCGGCGTGGACCACTCGGTGAAGGCGAGAACGTAGGTGAGCTTCCTGCCCACACCCCTCTCACGCCTGGTGGTGGTCGCGAAGGCGAGGTAAACGATGGTCGAGTCGCCAGCGGGGCGCAACGGGCCAAGACCGTGCCAACGGCGTATACCAGCCAGGTGAGCTGAGCAAGAACCGAGATGACGGCGTAGACCTGCCTGAACGGCTGGGACGGAACCCGGATGGAGCGCAGCGTGAGACGGAAGGCTGAACCACTCCGATGCGACCGCGGGACTCCCGGGGCCCACCCAAGTGGAGAACCCTGTGGAGAACCCTGTGGAGAACCCTGTGGGCCCGGCCCAAGTCACACGCCTGTCATAGCGTGGTGAGGCGCCGCACTGAGTGTGACAGTAGCCAGACTGGCGGGGATGAACATCGCCAGCGTGGCTGAGGAAGGCACCTGGGGGCAGCCGCGTCAGGGGACGATCTCCCCCCTTTGTGATGCGGGGACACGTAATCCCGACAGGCCGCCCAGCCCGGGTGGGACCTCCGTGGGGGGGCGGTGGAGACAGACATCACCAACCATCCACGCGGAGGGGCACACCAGGGGCACCTGGCGACGGGAGAGGGACAAGGGCAGGGCCGAAGCCCGGGCCCTAACTCCAGGGATGCAGCTAACGGCTGCTCGGGGTTCGGTAGAAGTCAGAGCGCCCGCCCAGCGAGGGCGATGGGTGGGCAGAGCTTGGCCCGGGGAGGCGCTGCCTACTGTGGGCCTGTTGTTCCCGGTATCGTCGGCCAGTCTGCATTACAGGCCTCGCAACACCTGCCAGCGCGCAGCGCGCCCAAGTTACCAGGGATGCAGCTAACGGCTGCTCAGAGATGATAGAAGTCCAGGGGGGCCGAATCTGCCGCAGCGAGAGTGGGCAGCCCCCCGAGGGCTGTCAGGCCTCTCCGTCCCAGAGTGCACGACTGCAACGTCACGGAGCTGTTCTTCTCTTGCTACGCGGCCGCCCTGCCGCCAGGGTCAGACTGGTCCCACCAGGCGCCGGCGGCGCAACAAAACTGGGACCCGCACTGAGCCTTATCCGTGCCTGCATCCTGTCGGGAGGGAGGGATGGCTGGGCCGGCTCCTCTCCTGTCAGGGGTGCAGCGGGGGTCGTCTGCCATCTCTAGGCAGCTGCTTCCAGGGCGGCCGAGGCCTCTACAGTCGTGAGTCAGTCGTGACTCAGGTGCGCAACGGGGGGGGGAGATGTGTCGGGCGCCGGGGGGGAGGGCCCCGACTAGGCGCCCGAAAGTGGTGGCGGGTGGGCTGCGGGATCCGCGCGCTGCCCACGCGCCTCTAACCAGCAGAGGCTGTCTAGCTATGCTGCGCCGGGGTGGAGGGGCAGCCCCCGCCCCAGCGGTGGGCGGCCCCGAGGTATTACGGCCGACGGGCCGGGCGCAGCGAGGTGAAACGGGCCCTGTCGGACCAGCGTGAACTGTGGGTGGTGGCGGGGTGAACCCGAAGCCAACACCAAAGGTGGCGAGGTGTCCTTGGACTGTAGGGTGCAGATGCCTGCGCCCGCCACAGCCTGTTGTCCGATGGCGGCTGCCAGTCACCCTTAGGCGGCGGTTTCGTTTTTGGCCCACCAGCGGCCTCGCTTTTCGGAGTCGCGGTGGTCGTCACGCTGGGGGAATCGCTTGCCTCCCCCTTTCCATTCGGTGTCTGTCCATGGCGTGTCGCGATGTCCCCATGCGCGAAGCGTGTAGAATTTGCGCTGGGTGGACGCTCCCAGGGCCACGATCACTTGTAAATTACGCGGGCTTCGCGCTCCCACTTAAGAAAACAATGAATTACAGCGGATTCGCGCTCCCAGGGCCAAGGTCCCTCGTGAATTACAATGGGTATGAAAAGGGCCACGATCCCTCGTGCATTACACGGGTTTCGCGCTCCGAGTGCTCCGATCCTTTGTGAATTACGCTGGATTCGTGCTCCCAGGGCCAAGATCCCTCCAAAATCACTCGGGAGTTACGCTCCCAAAGAGCCACGATGCCTTGTAGGTTACGCATCGTCCGCGCTCCCAGTGCCACGATCCCTCGAAAATTACGTTGCGGCCGCGCTCCCAGGGCCACGATCCTTCGTACATTACGCGGCGTCCGCAGTCCCGGAGCCCCCTGGGGCATCCTTGGGCATCCAGGTTCCTGGAAGTCTCCCAAACAAGCGTTTCGATCGAGACATCCTCAGCACATTCTGCAAAACAAGTGTTTCTCCCGAGACATCCGCCACCAACCAAAAACCTCACTGCACCTTTACACTTATCGAGTGGAAATTCAGAAACCCACGTTTCGCTCGAGACATCCTCAAACAAATTCCGCTGGCCCACCTCGACCTCGTTCTTTGTCAGGAATATTCCGCCGGCCCACCTCAAGTCGATTCCAGGGGTAAAACAGCTAAGAGAACACCCCTTGCCAATGCCCTTTCCAGGGGAAACAATAAACGACGGGCGTTTGCCGCCACTTCAGACCTTCGTGGGCCACGGCCGCGGGGCCGTCAAGACACGACTCGGGGTGAACAGCCAGGCCCGAAGGGGTCCAGCCCCCCGGGGGCCAACGGATTGAAAAGGTCACGACATCGGGGGTCTGGCATATATTCCTCGTCTTTTTCCCTCTCTCTCACGGGTGCGGCCCAGGCACCGCTTACTCGCACCCCTTATCTTACACCTTTGCACGCGCGGTCCAGCCACAACCTACTTCTCCACGTTGTTATTTTCCTTCGTACGTCCGGTGCAGTCACAACCTGCTTAGCACTCCCTCCTTTTGCTCGCACGTGGGAAGTGGGAGGAAGAAGAGATGCGGACGAGCGTGAGGGTGAGAGCGGTCGCGACACGAGTCTGCATACATCAAGCCCTGGCCGCTGATGAGGGACAGCGATGTGACATCAGGAGCGGGGGGGCAGCAGAGGAAGAGGGGACAACTAATACTGCTACTAATGATGATGCTACGGTTGATACTGATGATGATGCTGATGATGATGCTCATGATGATGATGATGATGATGATGATTATGATGATTGTGGTCGTCATGATGAATTGGCCACTGCGACAAAACAATGTGCAATTAAGTGCTTGCGTGTGCTTCTGAAGGCCTTGGCAGCTCTGCATAGAGCCACTCCCAGTGAGTTAAGCGCCCACGCCCAACCGGCAGTCGAAAAACTGGGCGCCTGCCGACCACAGTAGTCCGTCCGTTTCGTTGATTTTGGTGGGGCCCCCCAGGGCTGCACTCGACCAGTAAGCGAAATAAAATGATCGCCCGCCGATTCGGATTCGGAAGCTGACCGCGCAAAGGGTCCGACAAGGGAGAGAAAGAAAGAGAGAGAGAGAGGGAGAGAGATACAAGCTCCCCCTCAGCGTCACTGCCTCGAAGCCAGCCGCCCCTCGCCAGACTAGCCGCGAAGCGCGCGCGCAGACCACCGCGGGCAACAAGGAGGACGACTGGCAAGAGGGAGAACCACTGTAAACCACCGGACATGAGCGGCCATCTCTGGAGAATCGCGCACTGGGTGACCATCTCAGAAGACGCAGACATGAAGCCCATCGCGAGACCAGAGAGATGTCGAACCTGCTGCCAATGATACCATTCAGAACCCAAGAAAATTATCTTGAGGAACGACCCGTGCGTGAAGCCGACGCGGAATTCTGCAATCACAACGAACATATCAACGAGAGAAAGAACAAGTTAACCTCAGCTCGGAACGCGCGCCACCAGCGCGAAATGGACTGCTCACCACCTGGCCACTCCACGTCGTCAACTCAGTCGGACTGCTGGACGACTTCCCAGAATCACTTGAGACGCTCTGCATTGACGCGGGGTTGTATCACCTCGTCATTTGCATTGAGAAAGCCGCTCATCTGCATGACCGCCGAACCGTCCTCGAGCGTGCACTCGCCACCGCGCGTGCACTTGATGATGCGCCGCCGACCCGATGATGGACCTTGCTCAGGCGCGCGCGCAACAGCGCGAAGAGCTCCACTTGGCGGCGGGGGCGCTGGAGAACGCCCGCGGCGGCCGGGGCGGAAAGGGGGCCGCCGCCGCGCCGCCGCTGCTGCTCGCGCAAGACGCCGCCGCAGTAAGATATGCCGCGACGGCGTTCGCGGAGAGGGACTCGTCCAGCTTGCTGCCGATGACGGACGCCAGGATGTCGCCCTGGCGCTCGACCTCGTCGTCGGGCGCCATTTTCTGCCCCTGCTCCAGGAAGTCCCTGAACCAGTGGTTCCGATTGGCCAGCAGGCGCTCCGCGCAACGAACCTCGCCCTCTGCGTCGGGCGAGCCGCCCGGGCGACGGCCGGCACCGCGGCCCCGATCGCGATCGCAACGTCGCTCGCAACGGCCCCCGCCAGACCGCCTGCGATCCAACCCGGACTTGCGCGAACCACGGTTTCGGTCCCCGTCGCCGCGCAGGGCCGCGCCCGACTTCGAGTCGCAGCGTGAGCTTGGAATAACCAGAAAGCACCGACGGCGACGGTGAAAGCGAGAGGAGGAACATAGCAATGAAACACAGTGGGCGCTCTAGTAGCAGGAGTTCCAAGACATGCCGACCGCAACAACAGAGTTGATGGCTCTGGATGGACTGGACGACCGGGCAGTAGCCTACTTACTCTGAGGAGCGGCGAACGCACCCTGGCGATTGAATGAGACAATCGACCCAGCCAAGGGGTCATGAGACTGCGGTGGTCTCCCCAAGGATTCCCAGGCGCCGCTGGTCCTTCGAAGACCAGCCCGTCGATCGCCAGCGAACTCGAGATTGACCCATTCGAAGACCTCGCCCCCAAAGGACAGATTGCCACGCGAACCCATTGCAACGGAATCTGGCGATTGAAACGCCGCAGATATTGACTCCAAGAACAGGATCTGGATAACAGCCTCGATGGTGTCATTGCAACGACAGGGGCTACAAACGACTGCGCCGCCCGCATTATTCTGGCGCCATTCCAGAGACTCCTGGACCGACGCCGCACCGAACCCAGGAGCCCCCAGCTCGTCGCGGTCCTGAACCATCGACGAAGCAGCGCGCGAGGCCCGCGGGCAAGGCTCTCCGATGGACCGCCGGGGGGAGTCATTCCACCTAGCCCGTCATTAAGACAGGGCGGCTGCGGACGCTTTGCACCGCTGGCCCTCGGCAGCAAAGATCCCGCTCGCTAGCGGCGGAGGAGATGCTGCGACTCAACCCGCGCAGGGCGGCGCGGGAATGTCACTGGCAACTCTCGAACGCCTGATGAACATCAACTGTCGCCACATGCTGGCGATCGCCCAAGTGGCGACCACATCGCGCGCAAAGTCGAGGCGCTGGCCGCAGGGCGAGCTCGGCGAGGCCCCGAGTCTAGACCTTCGCAACGTCGACGGTGCTCCAAATCTCACGACCAGCGAAAGAGCTCTCAAGAACTGCTCGCGTCGCCCTGCCACTGACGTTCCAGCCGCGACCGACAGGTGCGCGCGACAAGATCCTGCGCATGTGCGAATGGGCGATGCGATCGCGGTACTGTTCGCCGCAATTGGGAAACATGATCGACCCACGATACCGGAAAGGAATATAGAACTGTAACGCGTGGCAACGTTTTCAAAGACACCTGATTGGGTGACGGGCTAATGAAATGCTGAGTGTATCGATATTGATGTACCCTGCCGAGGGCTGTGCTGTGCTGCGCCGTGCTGAACTGCGATGTGCCATGCTGCGATTGTGCTCTGTAGCGTCGTGGATCGAGTCCTCCTTTGCATCCGAGTCCTGACCGAACTGATCTGGATCTTCAGCTCGAGCTGCCTGAACACATAGTAGCTGCCCCAAAACTAGTTGACAGGGGAACATGCCGGGATGACGCGCCGCGAAACGTCCCAAGGGACGCGCCAAGCGACGTGCCAGGGGACGTGCCATGGGGTCGCACCGCGGAACGTGCCAAGGGGACGCGCTACGGAACGTGCCAATGGATGTGCCACGGGATGTGCCAGGGGACGCGCCACGCGACGTGCCAGGGGGACTCGCCAAGGGAGGCCCCACGGAACGTGCCAAGGAACGTGCCATGTTGCAAAGCTGAATGTATCGATCTTGATGTGCCGTGCCGAAGTCTGTGCTGTGCTGCGCCGTGCTGAATTGCGATGTGCCATGCGGCGATTATGCTCTACAGCCTCGTGGACCGAGTACTCCTATGCATCCGAGTCCTGACCGAACTGATCTGGATATTAAGCTCGAACTGCCTGAACACATAGTAGCTGCCCAAGAGCTAATTCACAGGGGGATATGCCAGGGGGACGCGCCGCGGAACGTCCCAAGGGACGCGCCGAGCGACGTGCCAGGGGACGTGCCTGGGGACGCACCGCGGGACGTGCCAAGGGGACGCGCTACGGAACGTGCTGGGGACAAGCGTTTCGCTCGAGACATCCTGTCAAAATCCAAGGACATCCTGGAAACATATGGGAACACATGTAATCCTGGAGAGGGCCAGTCTATAGGCTGATGGGGGCCAATCGTACTACCTGGCCGACCACGAAAAGAACCGAAATCCCCAAAAAAAAAAAAAAAAAAAAAAAAAAAACAAAAAAAAAAAAGAAAAAAAAAAAAAAAAATAAAAAAAAAAAAAAAAAAAAAAAAAAAAAAAAAAAAAAAAAAAAAAAAAAAACAAAAAGAAAAAAAAAAAAAAAGAAAAAAAACAAAAAAAAAAAAAAAAAAAACAAAAAAAAAAAAAAAAAAAAAAAAAAAAAAAAAAAAAAAAAAAAAGAAAAGATCCCAAAAAAAAAAAAAAAAAAAAAAAACAAAAAAAAAAAAAAAAAAAAAAAAAAAAAAAAAAAAAAAAAAAAAAAAAAAAAAAAAAAAAAAAAAAAAAAAAAAACAAAAAAAAAAAAAAAAAAAAAAAAAAAAAAAAAAAAAAAAAAAAAAAAAAAAAAAAACAAAAACAAAAAAAAAAAAAAAAACACCAAAAAAAAAAAAAAAAAAAAACAAAAAAAAAAAAAAAAAAAAAAAAAAATAAAAAAAAAGAGGGAACATACATTACTTTTATTCACTTGCGGGAAAACGGAAATTACATAAATTACTTTTATTCACTTGCGGGAAAACGGAAATTACACAACTTACTTTTACTCATGTTCCGAAAACCGAAATTGAGAGTGCAGCGGCAACGGCTTCCGGAAATCCATCCGACCGATAAACCGATAAACCGATAAAAACTAATCGGTTGAACGGTTTGCAAACCGATCAACCGAAAAACCGATATAATTTGATCGGTTTATCGGTGGATCGGTCGCTCAACCGAAAAAAACGATAAACTCTGTATGCGAACATAGAGGCGATTGCTGGCGCGCCCCCCTCTCTTCGTCGGTTTATCGGTTGATCGGTTTATCGGTTGATCGGTTTATCGGTTGATTGGCTGGTCTGAGACCGCTGGGGGGGAACCTGTGGAGGCGATCCTTGTGCCGCATATCGGTTTATCGGTTTATCGGGTTATCGGTTGGTTGTCAGTTCCCCGCCACGACGACGACGGCGACGGCGACGGCGACAGTGGCCGGACCGCCATGGGGCAGGGCACCTCCGAAGTCAGAGAGAGGTGCGAGGGCGTCTCAGGCGCAAGTGGCCTGAACACCGCATCTCGGGGAAGATCGGGGGTCAGACTACGTGAAGGCAGGGCGCATCCCAGGTCAACGCTGCGAGTTTTTGTGTAGGCGGAACTGGCCAGGACAATTTGGAGCAGGGAAGAATATCAGAGGTCAGCGTTGCGAGGATGTCTCAGGATGAGGATGAGGAAGGTCATGCTGATGATAATGATGGCGATGGCGGCAGCCGCGCGGGAGGCAAAATCTGGCGGGGCAAATTTCGGCGGGAAGCAAGTGCGAGGATGGCTCAGGCGATGGTGGCCAGATTACTTCAACTCAAAGAATATCGGATCCCAGAATGCTGCGGATGCTTTAAGCGGGATGCGCCGGTGTGGTGAAGATGTCCCAGGCGAGAGCGCTAATAATCACTTGTCGTGGCGCGTTGGAGCCCAGACTTCCGAGGATGTCTCACGAGGAACGGGCCTCCTCCTCCTCCTCCTCCTCCTCCTCCTCCTCCTCTGCGTCGTTGTCGTCCTCCTCCTCCTCCTCCGTGTCCTCCTCCACCTCCTCCTCTTTTCAGAATCCAGGGCGCGCGATTGCGGTAAGCCGCCGTGAGGCGCTCTAATTGGACGGATTGCCACGGTGAGGCAAGGATATGAGGGGGTAGCCAGGAGTCGGAAGACACCCCAGCGTCCTCATCCCATTCGTCCCCTCAATGATGCGCTGTCCCGTCTCGGGACTGGGGGGGCAAGGAACACCTTCGTAGTGGGTCTGATTTGCCGGGCCATCGAACATTCATTTGCGTGGCAATCGAATCGGTCACCCAGGATGCCGGTTCTGCCTCGACGAAGCCTCATGGACGATGCTGGGGTTCTTCCCCTCTAATCCCATGGTGGGGCTCGCCAGCCACCGGCGCTTGATACCCGGTCCCCCCTTGGGCGTTGGTACCCATAAGCCAATCGACTTCTCTCCTCCTCCTCCTCCTCCTCCTCCTCCTCCTCCTCCTCCTCTCATCTGCCGGCCGAGCAGGGCCGAACCGCAGGCGGGCCAGCCAAAACAGGGACGAGGACGAGGATGAGGAGGAGGACGACGTCGACGACGACGGCGACGACGACGACGACGGCGACGGCGACGGCGACGGCGACGGCGACGGACGACGGACGACGACGACGACGACGACGACGATGACGACGACGACGACGACGACGACGACGACGACGACGACGACGACGACGACGACGACGACGACGCCGCCGCCGCCGCCGCCGCCGCCGCCGCCGCCGCCGCTCTCGTCGCCGTCTTCGCCGCCGTCGTCATCGTCGCCGTCGTGGCGCACCCATCGACTTCGAATCCGTCCAAAACGGGTCCTCGGACCTCTCCCAGGGTCAAAAGGCACCAGCTTCTGTCGCCGCGTCCGGCCGCGGCGACGCGGGGGGCCCCCGAAGGCCAGAAAGCCTCGGTGCTCGCGGGGTCGTGGGGCGCACCACGACGACGACGACGACGACGACGACGACGGCGGCGGCGGCGGCGGCGGCGGCGGTGGCGACGGCGTCGTCGCCGTCGTCGTCGACGTGCACCCCGCGACCCAAATCAGTTCCGAACGGGTCCCCGGACTCTTCCCAGGATCAAAACGCACCAGCCTCTGTCGCCGCGTCCGGCCGTGGCGACGAGGGGGGCCCCGAAGGCCACAAAGCCTCGGTGCTCGAGGGGTCGGGGGGTGCACCACGACGACGACGACGACGACGACGACGACGGCGATGACGACGACGACGACGACGACGGCGGCGGCGGCGGCGGCGGCGGCGGCGGCGGCGGCGACGGCGTCGTCGCCGTCGTCGTCGTGCGCCCACCCGACCCAGAATCCGTCCCAATCGGGCCCCAGGACTCTTCTCAAGGTCAAAAAGCACCAGCCTCTGTCACCGCGTCCGGCCGCGGCGACGAGGGGGGCCCAGGAAGGCCAGAAAGCCTCGGTGCTCGAAGGGTCGGGGGTGTGTACCACGACGACGACGACGACGACGACGACGACGACGACGACGACGACGACGACGACGACGACGACGACGACGACGGCGGCGGCGGCGGCGGCGGTGGCGGCGGCGGCGGCGGCGGCGACGGCGGCGGCGGCGGCTGCGACGGCGTCGTCGCCGTCGTCGTCGTCGTGCACCCCCCGACCCAAGATCCGTCCCGAACAAGGCTCCGGACCCTTCCCAGGGTCAAAAGGCACCAGCTTCTGTCGCCGCGTCCGGCCGCGGCGACGAGGGGGGCCCCCGAAGGCTACAAAGCCTCGGTGCTCGAGGGGTCGGGGGGTGCGCCACGACGACGACGACGACGACGACGACGACGACGACGACGACGACGACGACGACGACGACGACGACGGCGGCGGCGGCGGCGGCGGCGGCGGCGGCGGCGACGGCGTCGTTGCCGTCGTCGTCGTCGTTCCCTCCCGACCCAAAAATCGCCCCAAACGGGTTTCGGGACGCTTCCCAGGGCCAAGCAGCACCAGCCCCTGTCACCGCGTCCGGCCGCGGCGACGAGGGGGGCCCACGAAGGCCAGAAAGCCTCGGTGGTCGAAGGGTCGGGGGGCGCGCCACGACGACGGCGGCGAAGACGACGACGACGACGACGACGGCGGCGGCGGCGGCGACGGCGCCCTCGCCTGCGTCGTCGTGCACCCCCCGACCCAGAAACGTCCAAAAGGGGTCCCCGGATTTTTCCCAGAGTCAAAAGACACCCGTCTCTGTCGCCGCGTCCGGCCGCGGCGACGAGGGGGGCTCCCGAAGGCCAGGAAGCCTTGGTGCTCGAGGGGTCGGGGGGTGCACCACGACGACGGTGACGATGACGACGACGATGGCGATGGGGATGGTGCTGATGATGACGACTACGGTTTCTGGCTTCGCTGCTAAAGCGGCGATGATCTGGAGCACGCGCTTGCACTCCTGCTCCTTCTGTGGGCAGGCGTAGCGCTCTACCAACACGGCCCAACTCACGCTTGGCAAGAGTTGCTTGCGGCCGTCGTTTCGAACCGCCACCGTACCCCGAGGCACGATGTAGTTCTCAGTATTCAGTCCCATGAAGTCTCCATGTAGTCCTCAGTGCTCATGCTCAAGGATTCCCAAAGGGCTCGGACCCCATATCCTCGAATCTCCCAGGCGAGTCTCCGCTGCGGGTGCAACAAGGGGAAAAACGTGGGACCCGAAGTGACATTGGGAACTCTCGGCGCCAAACAGCTCCCATGAGGTTTCGCGGAGCCCCCAACACGCCCCCAGAGATTGCCCAAAAGGGGCTCGGGCAGCTCCAGGAGGTGCCCCAAGAAGCGCTCAAGTGGCCCCAAGAATGCGCCCTTGTGGATTGTGACCCAAACCCAGGCACTGCGGCGGCATGTGCCGAAGGCTGTAAATACTTGCGGATCGCGCAACTTGAATTCTCCACGAAGAAGAACTTACCCGCCATTGCGCGTCTTGGCATTTTGAGGCGTGCTCGAATGCCTTGTGCTGTCTGGATGAGCTTATGTGATATTCCAAGAACCCCCCCCTCTCTATCAGCGCCCCGGCGCGTGCACGGCCTCCCTTTCTCCGAGGCTCTGTCCCCATGACGGCCCCGGGGGCCCCCCAGGGAACCTCAATGCCCGATCAGGAAAAAAAACATGCACGCTCCGAAGATTTCAGCCATTGCAACTTATTCGGGTTTCCCGCGGCTCAATACGCGCCAAGAGGGCTCCAACATGGCACTGCGACGGTTGAACATGGCAGCGAACATGCTGAACATGCAAAGAAGGCCTTGGGACAGCCCGAGTAAATCCCACCAGCTCTTTAGGGCGTGAGTGGTCTAACGAGCTCGTTCTGCTAAACCCTCTCCTTCCCCTTCGGGGAGGGGGCTTCCCCTCCCCCTACCCCCTACCCTGGACCTGGAGGGAGGGTTTCGCGAGGAATTGGAGCGCCCAAGATGGCCCAATATGGCTGCAAGAGGGCCTCCAAGAGCCCCAGATGGTCTCCAATATCTTGCAAGATAGCCCAAGATGGTTCAAGATAGCTTTCAACATGCATCCAAGAGCTCTCGAGACCGCCCCAGGACGGCTCCAAGTGCCTGTCGAGCCCTCCAAGGAACCCATCAAGAGGCCAAACTCTTTGAAATCCCTTGTGTTTTTTTCACAGTTTTCTGCATCATCGCCTTTTCGCGTTCGATGGGCCCCTGAGGCCTCAAGATGGCTCCATGATGGCCCAAGAGGGCCCCAAGAGGGGCCCAGGAGGGCCCCAATACCGCCCCAAGAGCGCTCAAGACCGCCCCAAGAGCGGCCCAAGAGGACCCCAAGAGGCACATTTTCGGGTCCCGACGGGGGGGGGGGTGACTTCAGGACCCCCCTCCTTATATGATCGATTGCCCCAAGAAGGCCTTCAACGCATCAAATATGGCCTCAAGAGGGCCCCAAGAGCGCCCAAAGAGGGCCCCAAGAGAGCACCAGGAGGGCCCCAGAGGCCTCCAGGATAGCCCAAAGAGGGCACCCAAGGCTTCCAAGAGGGCCCCAAGAGCGCCCCAAGAGCCCAAGAGGGACCCCAAGAGCGCATCATGAGGGCTCCAGAGGCTTGCAACATGGGCCTCAGAGTGCCCCGCGATGGCCCCAAGAGGCTTCCAATACGCGACGCTCTCAGAGCGAAGGATGTTGGTGGTTGACTCTCGTCGTCGTCGTCGTCGTCGTCGTCGTCGTCGTCGTCGTCGTCGTCGTCGTGGTCGTGGTCGTCGTCGTATTGCTCGTCATCGTCGTCGTGCCTTTCTTCGCCACCTATATATTTGCATACGCATGCTACTTGTTATCCTCCTCCTCCGGCTCCCCCTCCTCCTCATCCTCCTCCCCCTCCTGCTCATCATTGCCCGCCTTCCTCCCTTTTGCTCCTTCCACCCTCCTTTTCCGCATGCCTCCTCTTCTCTCAACTCCAATTGCTCCACCTCAACAGCGGATGTGGATCACTGCTGGGCCAGATGATGCTACACATCCCTGATCGGGTCAACTCGCCTGGCGACTGTTTTTGGATGGGCTGGTGGGGATACGCGAAGCGAGAACAATTTTGGAGAGAGTGCATCACGGGCACAAGAGGGCCTCAAGCTGGCCGTCAAGGACCTCCGAGAGCCTAAGATGGTTTTTCACAGGGCACGTGGACGGCCGAAGGTGGCTTCTTCACGTCTCCCAACGACGCCCCCAAAGACGGCAAACACGGCCCCAAGACGCCTTATAATCCTCCGACTTTTCAGCATCATCCTCACCACCGCCCACATCACCACCACCACCGCCATCATCACCTTCTTACTAAGCATAATCATCATCTTCATCAACACCATCATCTTCCCACTCATCATCATCATCATCATCATCAGCAGCAGCATCATCATCATCATGATCATCATCATAATCGCCATCCTGATTATAATCCGAGGAGGAACGAGGAGGAGGAACGAGGAGGAGGAGGAGGAGGAGGAGGAGGAGGGAGGAGGAGGAGGAGGAGGCGGAGGCGGAGGAGGACTAGGAGGAAGAGGAAGGGGAGGCGGAGGAGACTAGGAGGAAGAGGGGGAGGGAGGACTAGGAGAACCATGGGCGTCGGGGCCAGTGAGGGAGGGAGGGAGGAGAGGGAGGAGAGGGAGGGAGGGAGGGAGGATCGGAACGGAGGAGGGGGGAGGAGGAAGAGGGAG
>CAUYUJ010014219.1:404988-407488 GCA_963575745.1 Prorocentrum cordatum
CTCCTCCTCTTCTTTCTCCTCCTCCTAGTCTGGGCCCCTTGGAGCCCTTCTTCGTCTTCTTCGTATCGTCATGCCCGTCCGCGGCCTCGCCGCGGAAGCTGCCGTCGCTGTAGACTTGGCCCCTCGGAGCCCTTCTTCGTCTTCGTAGATCGTCATGCCGTCCACGGCCTTGCCGCGGAAGCTGCCGTCGCTGTAGTCTTGGCCCCTTAGAGCCTCCTGGAGGGACGAGGGGAGGACGAAAGCTAAGGGGCGAGGGGGAAGACGAGGAGGGTGAGCATAAGGACGAGGGACAGGATGAGGTAGAACACGAGGAGGAGGTAAGAGAGGTAAGAGAGGGTGGAGGACGAATAGGAGGAGGGCGAATCGGAGGAGGGAAGAGAGGGTGGAGTAGGGGGAAGAGGAGGACGAGGAGGGTAAGACTGGGGGATCGCCGACGCGCTCCTCGGACGCGTTGACATCCGCGGCCACGCTGCCCCTGACCTCGTCGCCGTTGGTCGGCACCTGGCCGCGGGGGGCGAGGGGGGGGGCGCAGAGGAGGAGGAGGAGGAGGAGAAGAAGGAGGAGGAGGAGGAGGGGGAGGAGGAGGGGGAGCAGCAGGAGGAGGAGAGGGTGAGAAGGAGGGCGAGTGAGCAGGAGGGCGAGGGCGACGAGAAGGGGAGGGCGAGGAGAAGGGGAGGGTGAGCAGGAGGTTGAGCAGAAGGGCGAGGGCCAGGAGGCGAGGGCTCGGTTGGACCTTCTTCCGGCGGGGCCGGAGGAGCTCAGTTGCGTCAGCGTCCCCGCCGAAAGCCTACAGCAATGCTTCAACTCTCAACTGTGTACAAGCCTCACACCGCACAAACCCTGGGCCATCTCGCAATCAATCGGTCTGAGGGCCCCGACCGGGGGTGTCCAGGGCACCGCCATCATGAGGCGACTGAACCGATGATCCCTGCAGAAGGACTGCCAGCACGGGGTGCAGTAGACGTCGCCTGGGATCCAGTGCCACCCGCCCCACTTGAAGACGTGCCTCACCATTGGTGAGGATGCGCATCCGATGCACCCCCTACGCTGCTTGCAGTGCGGATTGCCCGCAAGCGGCTCCTCCTGAGGCCCCTCCTGCGGGTTCTCCGACTCCGCGCTGTCGAGCTCCCACGCCGCGGCATCCGCCTCCATCGCGTACTCCTCTTCCTCGGCGACGAGCTGATGGTCGTCCTGTGGGTCCTCATCTTTCACGATGTCGTCCTTCATGAGCTCCCACGCCGCGGCATCCGCCTCCATCGCGTACTTCTCGTGCTCCTCTTCCTCGGCCTCCTCTTTGACGAGCTGATGGTCGTCCTGTGGGTCCTCATCTTTCACGATGTCGTCCTTCATGAGCTCCCACGCCGCGGCATCCGCCTCCATCGCGTACTCCTCTTCCTCGGCCTCCTCTTTGACGAGCTGATGGTCGTCCTGTGGGTCCTCATCTCTCACGATGTCGTCCTCTGAGACCTCTTCGTCGGCCTCCTCTTTGACGAGCTGATGGCCGTCTTCCGGGTCCTCGACGACGTCGGCCTCTGGGACCTTTGCATCGGGCGGGCCGATGATGATGCCCTCCACGTCGGGCCTGGCCTCCTGGAGCAGGTGCCAGCACTCGAAGCAGTATATTGGGCCGTCGGTGTAATTTGCCTCGAGCCCCCCGCTGGTCATGATGATCTCGTGCAACGCCCGCCTGACGACGCCGTCGGCGCCACAGGCGCACTGCCACTGCGCCGCCCCGCCGTGCCACAAGCGCACTGGCACTGCCGAGCGCCTCGCCGTCCGCGCCGCCGATGCCGACGCCTGGCCACTGACGTCGCCGTCGCACTTCGCCTCCGTGGGGGACTTGAGGAGGTGCGTAGGCGGCGGACATGCTGGCTGCTTCGGCCCGCCGATGCGGCGACGCCGCCACGCGCCGTCCTCCCGACGCGAACGCCTGGGGGGCGTCACAGGCGCGGGTCCCTGGAGCTCGGGCGTCTGCTGAAACTGGAGCCAGAGCTCGGGCGGCAGCATCTTGGACGACGGCCGCTGCTTGGGCGTCGCCCGGATCTGGAGCCGGGGCTTCTTGAACGGCGGCCGCGCCTTGGGCATGGCCATGTCGCCAGGAGGTGAGCGCGAGCGCCTGGGCGAGGGCATGATTGGCAGAGCAGCGGCGGGCCACGCTCGGCACAAAATGGGGACAGACGGGCAGTGGCGTCGTCGTTGTCGTCGTCGTCCTCGTCCCCTGCCTCCTTCCTTCTCGTTCCTATCCCCATCATTTCATTGCTGCGTTGGGCATCGTTTGAGGAGGGGCTCAAGGGAATGCGCGAAGCGTCGAACATCAGGTGCATCGCTCGGCGATCACACCCTCCCCCTTCTCCTCCCCCTCCTCCGCCTCCCCATCCTCGTCCTCCTTCGCGTCTTGGGGCTTCAGGGGCTTTGGCAGACGATGGCCTCAAGGAAGTACAAGCAAATAAAAATCTGTCCTTCTTGTAACCTTCTTGGGGCCCTCTTGATGCCGTCTTTG
>CAUYUJ010014219.1:412488-426091 GCA_963575745.1 Prorocentrum cordatum
GCGACAGCGGCGTGACTGGCCCACGCCTGCTCTCGTCTACTTGCTCATCCGCATCGTCCTCGCCCCCCTCCCCCGCCCCCGCCTTCACCTCCCCCTCGCTGACCTCCCCATTTCCCCCGCGCCCATGAACGCCCTGTCATGCCCCCCTCTCATGATCGACCTACTCGCCCTCTACCGTCTGATGATGCTGCTGGCCCTCCTACCGCACCCGTTCTCCCTCGTCCTCCTTCTCCCGCTCCTCCCCCTCATCCCCCTCCTCCTCCTCCTCCTCCTCCTCCTCCTCTTCCTCTCCTCCGTCTTAGCTTCTTCCGATCCTGGTTGACGGTGTCCCTGGCGCCGCGGATGCCGCGCCCGACCTGGATGCCGGCGCAGCTGATGTCGCTGGCGCCGATGCCAAACAACGATGCCGACGCCGACGCTGCCCTTGCCGTCGGTGCCACCTTGGGCCTGAGGCCCGCCCCGGCCATAGTGGCCGCGGCCTTCTCTTGAGGGCAGGCCTTAACCGCCGACCTCTCATCTTCCTTGTCCTTGCTGCTGTTCTCCCTCTTCTCGGGGCCCGGTCCACTGACTCTTGTCTTTTGAAGCTCAGCGGCTCGCTTCTTTAACGTCGTCGCGAACGTCTCGCCCTTGTCGTTACGAACGCCGTTGCCCCTCACGGACTCCCGCTTGCCCTTGCCATTGCACCGCCTCCCGCGCTTGCTCTTGCCGCCCTTGCCCTTGTCGCGCCGCCCTGTCCAACTCCTTCGATCCCTCCCCGCCCTCGGAGGACATTCTCCCCCATCCCCTCCCATGCCCCGTATCCCCCCCCCTTCATCCTGCCTCGCCCTACTTCTCCTGGAGCCCGCCAGCGAAGGGGAAATCTCGAAACTTTGTTAATCGCATGACGCGGTCAGACTCTATGTATGTATACTACTGTATGATCTCAGACAGGGATATTAATGTGATGGGCCGGGATAGGAATTGGGATACATGGTACGCCCCTGAGCTGACTGCTCCTGCACCCCCTCCTAATCTCCCCCTCCACCGCCCGACTCCTGCTGACTCCCCCTCCCGACGTCCCCTCCTCTGGGGCCCCAGAGCCCCGGCCCCCGGCCCCTGGCCTATCGACTCCTGGCCCATCCGAACTACCTGAGTGCCGCCCCGTGTAGATGGGGGAGAGCAAATCGATCGAATCGCCGAAAGCTTGGGACCCGAGTCCTGAAAGCTTGGGGCCCGAGTCCTGTAGCCCAATTCGACTTCTGGTTGGTGTGCGCGCGCTGGCCCCCAGCTTTCTGCATCTTCCCCCCGAAGTCTTTGCATGCGCGTGTTGGCGCCCCTGTCTTAATGAGCGCCTTGATGCCCGGCGCGAGCTGGTGCTCTAGGCCGCGGTCGACGTGCGTCTTCTTGAGCTGCGCGAAGAACCATGCGTGCACGACGCACAGGAAACTGGTCGCGGTCTGGCTATCCGCGTAGATCTCCATGGGCCTGTCTTCAGCAGCTGCAGCGCTCCGCAACGTCGCATCTCGATATCCGTGAACTCGGAAACACAGCTTGATCGTGATCTTTACCAAGAGCTGCGCTACTCTTGCCATCGGTGTTCTTGACCGTAGCAAGCGCGGCCCTGCCGCGCACTCCGACGCCTTGTACCTGATAGAGCACCTAGGCATCTCGATGCTCGTAGTCCAGCTCATGGCCCAGTTCATGGTGAGGGTTCTCGGCCACTCCGGTGTCATTTCAGAAACTCTGAGAGCGTCACTTGTCCAGAACCGAGACGATGTTGCTATGCAGTCTACACAGACACCCACTCTCTGACGAGCCACTCTTGGAAACTCAGCCAATAAACACCTCTCGGGAGTACATCCTGGTCCGATAAGTCTTCTGCAGTGCCACAAGCGCAATATACGCTCGCTCGGACGGTGATTTCGGCATCGTTCACATAGAGGTCTGCCTCCCCTGCGTCTTCCTGCTCCTGAGGCTGACCACCGCCGTTGATGGAGCAAGTGGTGAGCGCAAACGTTTGCGCGATCCAGTCCCCGGGCAACGTGCTCGCAATCATCGCCAGCTCGTCCCCTCGTCCGCGTCGGTCTGTGGAAGGTGGCCCTGCAGATGAGGTCTGCGCGGATGCCGTGTGCCGGATGGGCCCGGAGCGCGTGCCACTCTATCTCCTCCTTGGTGAGCTCGTGAACTGTCACCTAAGGCAAGTGCGGCGGCGGGCGAGGAGAGGGAGAGGGGGGCGGCGGGTGGTGGAGAGGGCGAGCCAAAGAGGGAAGGGATGAGGAGGAGAGGCGAGAAAGAGGGAGGGAGTGATAGCGGGGGGCCATCCCATGCGCTCCAATAACTGTTTCCTCCACCTCCTCTGCCTCCTTCTCCTCTTGCTGCCACCACCCCTCTCTAAAGCTCCTCGCTTTCCTCCTACCTCCTGGCCGTCTCCTCCCCTTCCACTCCCGTCGCCACCTGCGCCGAGCTCTTCACGACACTGCGCAGTTTTGGGATGAGCTCGGTTGCCTTGCTGATGCAGTTAGCGACCATCGCGTGGAAGAGCACCTTGCCAATCACCCTGCCCACGTTCCACTTCTCTACTTCGGCGGCCACGTGAGCCTTGAGACGATTGTTCGCCGGGCAGAGGTCGGCGTAGAATGGCATGCACAAGAAATGCATGCCGCTCGCAACCGACTTGATCATCTTCCAAGACCCGCCCGGCCGCACTTGCACCGTGACTCCCTCGTACAAGTTAGACGCCGTCCAACGCTGGGCGAACGCTGGCATCACTGATGTCACCTCGTGCATCACCTCGCCGCCTCCTCTCCAGTGCAGATCGCTCTGCGCGCCGAGGAACTCCAGCACGCCGTGGCGCGCCCTCTCTACCTTCGTCAGCTTCTGGAACCTGGGCCGAGGAGGGCGAGGAGGAAGCGGAGGGCGAGCAGGAGGAGGGCGAGCAGGAGGAGGCCGTCTCCCCCACATTGGGGAGAAGGAGAGCGAGGATGGAGGAGGAGGAGGAGGAGGAGGAGGAGGAGGAGGACGGGGACGGCGAGGGCTTGGAGGATCTGGACGCGGCTGGCGGGGGAGTGGGACAAACGCCAGCTCCCTCGACCACCCTGGGGTGGCCCTCGCCCGCGTGGCTCTTCCTCTTTGTCTCACTCCTTCCCCATCCCCCTTCCGCCTTCATGCTTGATCCCCTCCTCCTCCCTCTCCTCCTCCTCCGCCCCCCCATCCGCCTCGCCTTTCAGTGCCCCCTTTAGCCTCAACTCTTCCAGAGGCCACCTGTCGCCGCAGAGCATCCAGTCCACGTCGCGGGTCGCCTCCGGCAGGAACGGGAGGAGGTAGGAGGGCGGGGGTGGCATGCCAGGGATTAGGAAGCATGAGAGGATGGGGGTGACCATGAGTGAGGACGGCGACTGCGACGAGGATGACGACGACGACGGCGACCGACGGTGAACACGACGACGACGGCGACCACGACGATCACGACGACAACGACGACGGCGACCACGACGGCGACTGCCTTCACCAGTTCTCCCGCCACCACAAGCCAGTATCCGAATCCCGCTTGTAGAGAACAGACCAAGAGTCTTGGTCTGTTCTCTACAGGCGTTTTGCGCGTTTTGCGCGCTGACCGGCCCGCGGGCGAAGACCCTCAAAGCAGCGTCATTGTTCGTGGAGGCCACGGAGCGTACACACAGCAGGATTGAAGCAATCGCATATCATGAGGAGCCCTTGCCTGACGACTGGCCCTTTCCAGAACTGCCTGGGGAGCCATGGATGCCCGCGGCCCTCGAGCTGCCCCAAGACGCGCGACCTGCACGCCTCGAACCCAATCAGCGCACGGGCCAGCCGCCCTCAATGATCATCCCCGGCGAGGGCGATACTCGCTGGTACTACTGGGATTGGCGTTGGCGCGCGTTCAGGTGAGTGGTCACGACGACGTCAACGTCGACGTCGGCGACGTCGACGTCGACGTCGACGTCGACGTCGTCGTCGTCGTCGTCGTCGTCGTCGTCGCTTCGGAAGTTTCTGGGCGCTCCTGGAGGTTCTTGTCGCCACGGCTGGGCGCAGCTCGAAAAACTAGCCAGGACGGACCGGCGCGGCTCGAAAAAAGGCCCGAGGGCCGCCCTCGAAGTGCTCCATTGCTCCTCCTCCTCCTTCTCCTCCTCCTCTCTTCTCCCTCCTCCTCCCTGCTCGGCCCCCCTTCCTCCTCCAATCCCCCTCCCACCTCCCGCCCTCTCGGCGCCGCCGGGGGAGGGCCGCGCGCGGGGCGGAGGATGGGGAAGAGGAGGAGGAGGAGGAGGGCGAGGACGACGAGGCGGAGGAGGAGGCGGAGGAGGAGGAGGAGGAGGAGGAGGTAGAGGAGGAGGGGGAGGAGGAGGAGGAGGAGGAGGAGGAGGAGGAGGAGGCCTGCTTTAGCTCGTGATCGTCGGCGGGCCGCCGCGCAGCATCACCATGTTGGAGGCGCAAGGATGCCCTCCTCCACAAAATAGTCGCACCACGTGTACCTAAGGATGGTGGGCTGGAAAGACACAACGCCATGGACCATGGTGTTGTGTCTGGAAAGACACAACACCAGGAGGGTGGGCTGGAAAGACACAACACCATAAGACCAAAACAAGAGGGCACCTGTATGGGACGGGCTCCGAAGGCCCCGCCGTCCAGACCATCGCTACGGCGTCCGGGTCCGCTTCGTCGCTCATGAAGGTGCCCGGCAACCATTGCCCCCCGTGCACCGTTACGAACCAACGCTCCGGCCTGGTCTGATTCGGCCGTGCGGGGTAGTACCACGTCCAAGGCGCAAGTCCAGGGAGCGGTAGCTCTATCCATTCTGGGGCCCAAAAAGGGGGGTAGTCTTGACCCCGCGAGATGGGCCAGGGCGGGGGCGGCCCCTCAGGGAGGTCGCCCACGTCGGGCAACCACAGCCCGATCCAAGGGGGCGGATCGCCCACGGTTTCGACGAAGTTATCGCTGGGGTAACGCGGTAGTACTCGACGCTCGGGTTCCTCGGTCGCTCGGGGGCTGCGCGCGCGGAGGAGGAGGGAGGAGGAGGAGGGAGGGAAGAAGGAGGAAGAGGAGGTGGAAGGGGAGGAAGGAGAGGAGGAGGAGGAAGGAGGAGGAAGAAGAGGAGGAGAGGAAGGGGGAGGAGGAGTGAGGAGGAAGAAGGAGTAGAAGGAGGAGGGAGGAGGGAGGAGGAGGGGGAGGAGGAGAAAGGAGGGAGGAGGAGGTTGAGGAGGGAGGAAGGAGGAGGAGGGGAGAAGGAGGAGGAGGAGGAGGAGGAGGAGGAGAGGGGAGGAGGGGGGGAGGAGGAGAGAGGAGAGGCGGATGAGGAGGAGTAAGGAAGGAGGAGGGAGGGAGGAGGATAAGGAGGAGCAGGATGAGGAGAAGAAGGAGGATCGGGAGGCAAGCTGGTGCGCTCGCGTCACATCTCACATCCCATACTCATCGTCACCCTCATCCTCATGACCATGATCATCTTCACAGCGCCATCATCATCGCCAGCGTCATAATCATCCTCATCATCATCATCAACCTCATCATCATCATCATCATCACCATCATCGTCATCATCATCATCATCGTCATCATCATCATAGCCACAATCATAAGTATTCATCGTCACCGCCGTCATCATCGTCATCGTCATTAACGTAAGCGTCACTATAATCATGAGCATCGTTATCGTCATCATCATCATGATGATCATCATCATGACGATCATCATCATCATCATCATCGTCGTCGTCACCGAAATCATCGCGATCCTCATCCGCAGCATTATCATCATAATCATCATCACAGTCCTCGTCATCCTCATCGTCATCATCATCGTCGTCATCCTCGTCGGCGTCATCATATTCATCGTCACCGTCGTCATCTCCACCCCCGAGACATGCCCGAGGTGCTCGTATCGCCGTCCTCTCGGAGAGGGATGGCGGGGGGAGGCGACGGTGCCCTCCCCATCCCCTCAATTCTGACTGGATGGGGGGGGGGGGGCACGGAGGGTCCGGCAGGACGGAAGGTCGGGTAAGGTGAGGAACGGAAGATGGAAAGGTGGGGTAGGGGATGGGGGGAGCGGGACAGGGTAGGGAGGGGCGGGTAGGGGATAGGTTCACCCCCTGGAGCGTCCTTATTAGACTTGGCACCTTGCCCACGGCGGCGAACGCGCGCGAGATCACCCCGCGCAGCGTCCACGTGGACGGATGGAAGCTCTTCGCGCTGCCCCCGCCGTCGCCGTGCGCCAGCTCCCCCGGGCGCAGCCTCGAAGCCGACGACGACGACGACGACGACGACGACGAAGACGACGACGACGACGACGACGACGACGCCGACGACGACGACGACGACGACGACGACGAAAACGACGACGAAAACGACGACGAAAACGACGACGACGACGACGACGACGACGACGACGCATCATCCTTACCCTTCCTCTCCCCCCCTCCTTCATCCGCCCTCCCCCTCCTCCTCTACCTCCCCCTCCTCCTCCTCCTCCTCCTCCTCCTCCACCTCCTCCTCCTGCTCGCGCCGCGGCCTGTCGGAGTCCCACATCCCCTGGAACACCGTGGCGCCCTCCTGGTGGACGTCGAGGAGCGTCTCGGCGCGGCCCAGCGCGCGCGACAATCTCCTCGGGGCGACGACGACGACGACGACGACGACGACGACGACGACGACGGCGAGGGGGCGGCGGACGGGGAGGGGCAAGAAGGTTAACACAGGATGAGGCTGGATGGGGACGAGGGGTTGAGGAGGTATCCTGCGCGCCACGGAGTCGACGCGCGCCCGGACCGCCCTCGTCGCCGCGACCACGGGCCCGAGGACGTCCGAGGCGCGGATGGCGCCTCGGACGAGGGGGAGATGAGGGGAGGATAGGGGAGGGAGGAAAGTGAGGGAAGGAAGCGAGGAAAGTTAGGGTAGGAAGCGAAGAATAATGCCTGCTGGGGCAGGCCGCGCCAGGGGCTCATCCCCGCCCGCGGGCGGAAGGCCGGCCAGCACCCCCGCTGGCGGGGGCGGCTCCTCCTCGGAGTCCGTGCAGGGTGGGAGGCCCTGCATCCCGCCTCAGCCGAAAAAGGCTGAGGCAGACCGAACTCGAATCGTTCGAACCCGAAATCGAATCGTCCGAACCCGAAATCGAATCGCCCGAACCCGAAATCGAATCGTCGACCCCTTATCCCCCGAAATCGAATCGCCCGAACCCGCTCGGGGCCAACAGGCGTGTGAATAAGCGCGAACGAGTCCTCCGACTCTCTCGAGGCCAATGGCGTGTGAACGTGTTGGGGTAGTTTTTTTTTTTGTGGGTACTATAATTGTATTATTATAATTTAAGTTCGGGATAACAGTTTTTCTAATAATTTATGTTTTTCGGCGTTGGAATAAAAGTTTTTCTGAATAGTTTATGTTTTTCGGCGTTGGAATAAAAGTTTTTCTAATAATTTATGTTTTTCGGCGTTGGAATAAAAGTCTTTCTAATAATTTATGTTCTGAATATTTGTCATTCATGTTTGTCGGTCGGCCAGGTAGTATGATTGGCCCCAATCAGTCTATAGGAATATGCGCAAAACACACGAATTCGTGCCCCTGGAGAATGCCAATCTACAGGTAATGAGAGGGCCCATCTATAGGAACATACGTAAAAACACACGCATGCGTGCCCCTGGATGGGGCCAATCTATGGGAACACACGTATCCCTGGAGAGGGCAAATCTGTAGGAATATAAATAGAAACGCACGTACTCGTGCCCCTGAAGAGAACCAATCTATAGGTAACGAAAGGGCCCATCTATAGGAACATACGTAACAACACACAAATACGCACCCCTGGATGGGGCCAATCTATAGGCATTACGTAACCCATGCCCCTTACCAAAACGTGTCCCGCACCCTATGACTTATCGATCGCGATACAAAACAGCGCTTCGCTAGGGACATCCTCAAACTTTAATTTGCCGGCCCAACTCGACCTCGATATTAATCGCAAAACAAGGTCACTGGCCCACCTCAATTCAAACCCGGAGGTAAACCAACTAAAAGAGAACCCTGGGATTATGTCCTTTCCGGGAAAAAAGCACTTTGACATCGGGGTCGGGAACGAGGTGGGATGGCGTACATCAGGCGCAGCACCTCTCCTAGCACGAAGAAGATCTGGTAGGCCAAAATGGCCCTCCAGCTTCATGCCATGCAGGGGAGTCACAGGGCCGGAGGCGCGGACTTTAACTGCCACAGCGCCACCCAGCCAACGTGCGATAAACAAGATGCGGGCCGACGGCGTCGTCGTGGATTTGACAAGCTTTTGCGCCATCGCGGCCATCCCGCGCGAGAGCCCAGCGTTGGCGAAGTACTGCATGACCGAAAACTGAACAGAGGGCGCATGCTGCAGGCCTGATTGAGGCTGGCAGCCGACGAGCTTCATCTGTTCGCGCGCCTCGAATCCGACGACGAACGCGCGGGCGGTGACATGGCGCGGACCCTCGTCGGCCCGCGCAGCTTGCAATGCACAGCGAAGGCGAGCAACCGAGGCCCATGTCATGGACCCTAGCGCGCCGCCAGCAGTGGGCGTAGCGCGCGGCGTCCAAGCGCCGCAGGATCCTCCATATGATAAACAGATTGCCGAAGATAGCGGAAGACCAGCTTCACGTTGAGCTTCGTCGGCCAGCGAGTAACTTGGGCAGGTAGTGCGCTGGCACACCCATGCGCGGGCTTGGCCACGACGCACTTCTTGAAGCGCCCGCTGAAACAGTCTGCGCGATACATGAAGCCTCTTGCTCAGTTTGCGAGGCATCGCAAAAAGTGAGGCGGGCGCAAAAAGGAAGTGATGACGACGCCATAGCTTGTTGAACGAGCCTTTTAGAGAGAAGCCAAAACATAATCCGCCAATTCAAAACTTCACATGATTAGCCGACTAATAATTATGTTCGACCTTCTGCCATCGGACAACCGAGGAATTTGAGATCCGCATTCCTGGAAGAAACATGCAACAGCTTGGGGCGAAGGTACAAAAGGGGCTGACATACATGCAGGCCATGGGATATCACCATGCAGCGGTGGAGGAACCAAAGCAGCTCCATGAACCTGAGAATGATCCTGCCTGGGCCACAATGCCTCTTCATAAACTCCCTCTCTAGAACGTGCTGGAAAAGAAAGAACGTCCAAGCCGAAGTGTTCCGCCGACTACTACAACGGGGGACATGATCGGTTGCGAGGAGCTGCGCGATTTGGCCAGACTTGGAAACCACAATGCTGAATATTTGCACCGTTGCAAATATGGCTGAGGGTCTGGATGAAAGCGCGCTCCACTGCCGGCGCAATCGCCTCCGAGGGACATCAAAGCGATGGAAGGGAGCCAACGATAACACATTAATTTGCGACGGGAACTATATCGAGGCGCGCGACGCGCATGGAAATCACCATTGCTTTTTAGTGTCCTGCACATTTTCCTGGAAGGCTCCGGCGCCCACGAACCCGCGTAACGCCCGGCTTGCCAATGCACAGACCGCGATGGCCGAACAAAAAATACTGCCGCATCCGTGCCAACTGACTGCTGCAAGACAGGCTGCTGAAGCTGAAAACAATCAAGAGACTCAGCTATCATGCGGCGGTGCATATCGCTTGGCATGGCCACGACGGCCCTGTGAGCCCATTTGGGCGTCTCGCCACAATGTGCTGCAACACAAAGTTGGGTGAAAATGAGCGCTTGCCGTCGTTGCAACACACACATACACACAAGTGGGCGGGCGCAATCGAACGAACAATACAAAACATAACCTCGCATATGCCGGCAAAAACGTTCTGAACGACGCGGCGGCGCGACAGGAGTGCAATCGCTTCATCGCTTCACCTGTGGATGGACCTGGCTGATCGATGTGCGGGCAAATCGCATGCAACACCATGGGCCGAACGCGGCCAGCGCAATGTCGTAGACATCCAGAACCGCAAACAGCGGACGGACAACACTGATAATATAAAAGAGTTGAGCACGAACCGCCGCGAAGACTGTCACGCGACCGAACAAGCTGGTGGCCGTTTCAAATCACAATGCTCCTCCGGCTTACGCTGATTTTGTCACTGCAACAAGAGAGTGTAGAATTGCTTGCGTGTGTACATATGACGGCCTTGGCAGCTCTGCGAGGAGCCATTGCTGGTGAGTTAAGCGCTCGTACTTCAACAACAGTGCAGAGCCTGGGTACCTGCGGATGCTAATATTATGCCCCTCTGGCTGGCTTTGGTGGGTCCCCGAGGGCTGCAGTCGACCAATCACCTTAAGAGAAAGATGATGATGAAAGTGATAATGATGATGATGATGATGCTGATGATGATGATGATAATGATGATGATGATGGTGGAGGTGGTGGTGATGCTGGTGCTGATGACTAGCGGCGACGACAAAGACGAACAAGACTTCACCAACATCGGTATCTGGACACTTTTCGATGCCATTCTTGTAGAAATTTCCAGGACGCTTTCGGTTGGCGGCGACAAAAACACCGATTGGAAACGTTGCAGACAAGATATCACACAACGGAAACGCACACACACAAACACACACACACACACACACACACGCACGCACGCACGCACGCACGCACGCACATACAGCACCACACACGTACACACACACCCGCACACTTATCCATCCAACGTCCTCGTCCGCGGTGGCGAGCGACGACACACGTCGCGGACAGGAAAGCCATCCATATCCACGGACTAGGGTCTGGACCCCTCGTCCACGACACAATGGATACGGTGTAATTTCGCACCCGTGTCCCGCGCGAAGCGCATCCACGGGATCCCGCATCTATGGGATCTCGCTTCGGAATCCAAACCATCAAAGGTGTGCATATGGATGCTCAGACGAAGTCAAAACCAAGATTTAATCGGACCCGGACAAATCGGTGTCTCTGGACTGAGATCTTGGTTCTAGAAGATGCACCAGGAGCCACAACCACTTCAAAACGCTCTGGAACGCAACGCTCTGAGAGCGTTCCGGAACAGGCTGAACAAAAATCATCATGGCCGAAGCCCCGCCGCAAACGTATCCACTGGGTCGCGCATCCGTGAGATCGCGCCTTGGGATCCAGATCGCACAGAGCGTGGATGTGGATACGTATGCTCACTGCCCATAACTGAGCAGGGACCGACCGTCCCAGCATTCCTATCCATGTCTACTGCGAAATGTTCCAAGAACCGCCGAAACGTTCTTAGAACAGGAGAAAAATTCGAAAACAGTCCTGCTCCAGCCAGGAACGTTCGAACCCCGTGCAAACCACAGACGGCTCTAAGAATAGTTTTTGGGGGACAGTCGGCGAATCAGGACGCTTCGCCACTGCTTGTGGGGAAGCCAAAAGGTACCGATACCGCTACTCCCCAGACCTCTCCTGGGGTGCGTTCTGACCAGCAGTTCGAGGCGAATCCAACGGTGGCGACGACGGCCTCCGAGGAGGCCCAACAAGGGAAAAACGAGGCAAGGGTAGCAGTATGGGCACCTGTTATAAGAAAATAACAAACGCCATAAACATAAACTTTTGGCGCTCCGCGCGGATTTCTTGGATCTGCGCTGGACCTCCCTCCCTGGCGCGCGGAGTGCGCAAGGGGCGGCGCCGGAAACGCCGCCAGGGGGCCCCAGCGCGGATCCGAGAAATCCGCGCGGACCTCCGAATTTTGATGATTATGTAATTCTTCGTTCCCCTAGGTAGTTATGGGTACCTTTTCCTTCTCTGAACTCGACGCGGCGCCTGAGCGCTGCCGCGACCCCGCCAGGATGCATCGGCGATGCATCGGCCATACACCGGCGATGCGCCTGCGACGTGGGCGACGCATCGGCGACGTCGACGTGAAGCAAATCTGGCTACACATGGAGCCGCATCGCCGATGCATCGGCGATGCGTCGGGATCCCCCGAACTCGTCTACTCCGACCCCATCTAGGAGGCCTAAGGAGGTATGGGTACCTTTTCCTCCTCTGAGCTCGACCTGGCGCCTGAGCGCTGCCGCGACCCCGCCGCTGTAGCTGGCCTCATCCTCCTCCTCCTCCTCCTCCTCCTCCTCCTCCTCCTCCTCTTCCTCTGCCTACTTCTCCCTCTCCCTCCGCCCTGCTCCCCCCTCCCCCACTCCTCTGAGCTCGACGTGGCGCCTGAGCGCTGCCGCGGCCCCGCCAGGGCAGGCGCGGCGCCGCGCGCGCGAGCGCCGCGCAGGCGAGGCAGCCGGCGAGGCAGCCGCAGGCCGCCCACCGCGCCGCGGCGCGGCACCGCCCGCTGCACGCCGCGGGGCCCGCGGCCTCTCCGGGCTGCGTGGCGCGGCGCCGCCGGCGGAGGCGCGCGTGGGCCCCAGAGGTCCAGCGCAGTGGAGAAATCAAGACGGAGGTGTTTCGCAAATTTCGGCCCGCAGGGGCCGTCGCCGGGCCTCGGGACCGTCAAAGGACGACTCGGGATGAAGAGCCGTTCTTGGGAATGGGTCGAGACTTCCGGGGACCGCGTAACTATTAAAAATAATCACGGCATCGGATTTCTGGAGCTGCGGCGGAAGCGGCGCCGATGGCGACGGCAGCGACGGCGGCCGCGGCGGCAACGCAGAATACAATCCACCGAGGAGGCAAGACTAGTGGAACGAACAAATACCTAAACATAATAACTCGGAGGTCCGCGCGGATTTCTCGGATAACCATAACAACTCGGTAACTAGAAAGGTCCGTTCCACGACTCGCAAAGAAACTACTCTCAAGTGGCCTGGATCTGCCGCGGGGAGGTCTACGATGTAATACACAAGAGGCACAGGTGCGTGATTGCTTGCGATGTTTGCGAGTATTCACTTTGCGAGTAGTGGAACGCGCCCGGTGAGCGGCAGCGACGGCGCCGATGGCGACGGCAGCGATGGCGGCCGCGGCGGCGACGCAGAATGCAATCCACGCAAGACCTAGTTTCCATAGATGAACAAAACAACGAGATTAACATAAACTTTTGCTGCTCCGCGCGGATTTCTTGGATCTGCGCTGGACCCCGGGGGTCCGACCCCCTTCCCTGGCGCGCGGTTCGCGCCAGGAACGGCGCTGGAGGCGCCGCCGGAGGGGCCGAGCGCGGATCCAAGAAATCCGCGCGGAGCGCCAAAAGTTTATGTTCATGGCGTTTTTCTTCTTCGATTCCAGTCGATGGCCTCCAACCTCCCTTGCCCCAGACACTTCCGAGAAGCCGCCGATCCAGCGTGTGGGCTTGCGGAGACTGCAGCCTCCTGAGCTTCAGCTCTGCTGGAGGGGGGGCCGGCGCGGCGGGGTTGGCTCTGCTGGGGGAAGGGGGGGGGTCTACGTACCATTTCTGGGGCCGCTCGGTAGGAGAACGCCCCGGCGCCGCAGGAGAAGTGGTGTCGGGGCGCCTTGGCTCGGGGAGGCGTCAACGCCGCCAAAGCCGCCAAGACGGCCTAAGAGAGCTCCTTCCGACACGCCCCAGATGGCCCCAAGACGTTGATTTATCACAGAGGTGCCTTTGGTGGCGTGCTAGATCCTGAGGCGGATATTGTCCGATGGGAAAGCTTAGCCTGAGGGCGGAGCGGGGAAGAGGGCGGAGGAGAGCGGGATAACGAGGAAGGACGAGGGAGGAGCCACCTCCTCCGAACTGTCTTCCTCGTTGGGAAGTTTCAGGGGGAGGCGTTTCTGTA